>JAGVVM010007192.1:0-31311 GCA_019149425.1 Psidium friedrichsthalianum
AAAAAAAGAGACCACTTATGGAATTGTAGGGCTCTCATCACAACACTTATGGAGTAAAATTTTTACTTTCAAAAGTGTTTTTAAAGTAGAAATCCATTTGATAATGCAAATTATTATTTTACTTCTGGAGCATTTTTTTTTTTTTGCTTGAGAAGTAATTTGAAGTCATTTAAAGAAAAAGAAAATATTTACTCCTCTCCATAAGTAGAAAAAAGAACTTATGCTCATAAATAAAAATAGAAAAATCAACTTCTAAAGCAAATGTAAAAATAGAGGATAATTCTTGAACCTGGACAACAAGACATATGAGGTTCTTGGGATGGATCTCATGCCTTCGAATTTTGCCCGAGGTTCGGAGTTTTTTTTCTGTACTTTTTTTATTTGTTGGAAATAAAATTTTGATTTCGCATGATACAGATGTACATAACTTGAAGATAAAAATAGAAATAGCACAAAAAAGTAAAACAAGTACATCTGAAAAGCGAATTAACTTAGTATAACCTGTAGAGACTCGCTCATCCGACAAAGATGAATATGTCATGGCAGCAAAGCACAAACGGGTGTCCGATGCTGAAACTTATGACAAGTATCAACATCTAGAACAACCAATCTCAGTGTCTACACGTGCAAAAGGAATCCGACGGGGGGAAGTGATCTGCAGCACATGATACTCAAGTTGCCTCAACAAACTATTGCGCAGCAAAAAGCCATGCCTGCAAGGTCAATCTGGTCTATTACCCTACATCTCCGGGGAGAAAAAGCCAAGCCTGCAAGGTCAAGTTCCCATCTTCTTCCTTCAGTTCTTGGGCCTTGAGGAATGGTGATAGAAATGGCGGAGAAGAGCAAGGTTTTGGTCATTGGAGCGACAGGAAACATTGGCAAGCACCTGGTGGTGGCAAGTGCGAAAGCGGGTCACCCCACTTATGCATTGGTTAGGGAGAGCACGGCTTCGGATGTCAACAAGTCGAAGCTCGTCGGAAGCTTCAAGAACTCGGGGTTTTGGTAGTTTATGTATGGCGCTGGAAAACAGTTTTTGGAAAGTAGTACTTCTTGCTGAATTTCGACCATCTGCTGGCATAATCTCACATTAGCATTTGTGTTCTATTCGACCTTGCAGGGAGATATCTATGATCACGAGAGCTTAGTGACGGCAATCAAGCAGGTTGATGTGGTGATCTCGGCAGTGGGAGGACCGCAGCTCGCCGATCAGGTTAAGATCATTGCAGCAATCAAAGAAGCTGGAAATATCAAGGCAAGTGACAGTAGTTGAAAATATTGTCATTGGTAAAAAGATGGAATGGCTGCTTACCTTCTTGTATTACAGAAGGTGTTGTTTATAATGCTCTCAGTTTTTGGAATTCATTTCGGTATATGAACTAGTCATTTTGTCGGGATTTCTCCCATGAATTATTCCTAGCGGGTTCATTTTGCACGGTAAATATGTCAAAAAATATAGTTGCACGCCTACTATCCAAGATTGATATGAATATATTTTCCATTTTCCTCTGTATAATGTCACTTGTTTGGAGCTCTTTTTAGAGATGTTCATAAATTCTGTAGAGGTTCCTTCCCTCTGAATTCGGTACCGACGTGGACCATACCAATGCGTCGAGCCGGCAGCGACCCTTTTCGGCCTCAAAGCTAAGATCAGGAGAGCAATCGAGGCCGAAGGAATCCCTTTCACTTATGTCGCATCGAATGGCTTCGCTGGGTACTTTCTTCCATCCTTGGGGCAGATGGGTGCGAAAGCTCCTCCGAGGGACAAAATCACAATCATAGGTGACGGAAATCCAAAGGTAAATGGTTTTGAAGGCCAGGTTTTTATTTTATTCTTCTGAATTGTGATTAAGTTCATTCAGATTCCCAGAAAATACTAACGATCCTCAGGCGTTACCATCCACCATCCTATGCACATCGAAACTACTCCAGACATGTTCTAGCTGACTTTCAAAAGTGCCTGCTTAATCTCTGTTCTCTGTTCTGTGTCAGTTGTTTTTGTCAAGGAGGAAGATATTGCCACATACACCATCAAGGCGGTGGATGACCCAAGAACTCTTAACAAGATCCTCTACCTTAGACCGCCGGCCAATGTACTGAGCTTCAGTGAGATCGTTTCCCTCTGGGAGAAGAAGATCGGGACGACCCTCGATAAGACATATCTCTTGGAAGATGAGCTTCTCAAGAAGATCCAAGGTTAGTGGATCCCCGGAAGCAATTCAAACAGGAAGCACACGTAAAGATATCAGCTTTTCATTTGATGGTTTCTTGGTTAAAGCCCAATGTTTACTTTTTCTTTTCCCTATCTTACTGTTGCAGAGTCTCCATTGCCCATCAACATCATTTTGGCCATAACCCACTCAGCCTTTGTGAAGGGAGATGCCACAAACTATGAGATAGATGCTTTAATCGGAGCTGAGGCTTCGCAGCTTACCCGGAGTGAAATACACAACTGTGGATGAGTACCTCAGTTTGTTTGCTTAGTCCCTTGTGTTATGGTCACTTAGTATATGTGTATCAGAAGCCAGTCTCAACTCATGTGTTCCGGATAACTTTTCATGCACTTTGCTATTGATTTCATGCATCAATGTACCAGAACCGTTCCTGTTGTTCCATCTAATATACGAATTGATACAAGCGGGTCCTCAAGGGTTTGGCCAGCTTGAGTGCTGCAGAATGAGGAACTAACAATCTCAGGAAGCTCGGCTTTTGAATGGTGAAAAACCATGAGAAGGGTGTGCGGCTCTTGCTGATCTTTTCAAGCAATGTAAAAGTTCGATGAATCGGCGAGAGTGGTGGTAGTACTAACGACATTGGGTAATGACAATACCTATTGCGGGCGTAAATTACATGGTCATAAGTAAATGAAGATTATTGTCCGGGTCAGCGACATGGAAGAATGCTTCTGCAGTTCTTCCGCGTTAAATAGGACTATGTTACATCAACCATCTTAAGGTGACCCTTCTTTGAGCCCTCCCTTGTCATTGAATGAGTCTTAGTAAAACCATTTATGGCTTGAACTGCCTTGACATGGATGCTTTACTAATGCTCATGAAGTTGCTTATCTTAGTACTCAATTAGAAGCATCGACCGTTTCTTCCGCAAGTGAGTAGGGCAGGCGATCCCCAAAAGTCGTTATCGAGCTGATTTCTCAGGTGCATCATACAACATACAAATTGAAGAAATTTATGGAGACGGTATGATATAGATAACAATGTTTCAGAATTTCTTCTTTTGAGCCTTGCGACTTCGAGTTTTTGATCTTTTTTCTCTCGAGTGACGCTATAAGATGACAGAGAGAGCAAGATTCGGATCATCGGAGGGACTGGATAGATCAGAAAGTACCTGGTGCAGGCAAGTGCGAAAGCCGGATACCCCGCTTATGAATTGGTCAGGGAGATCACGGCTTCTACTGCCGAGAAAGTCGAAGCTGATAGAGGGCTTCCAGAGCTCAGGAGTTTCACTGATCTATGCATGTGTAAACTAGAATAACCATCAAAACATCGCATGTCCGAATTCTTTTTCGCAATGGAGCTCATTCTGTTCGACTTCGCCAAGGGGGATGTCGATAATCGCGAGATTTTGGTCACGGCAATCAAGCAAGTTGATGTGGTGATCAGTTTAAGATCACCGCAGCAATCAAAGAAGCTGGAAATATCAAGGCGAGTACGCGGAAGTTGCTGAAATTTATAGAGATTCTTGCTCGAAAAAAGTGGTCTTTTTCACCTCCCACTGCATAGCCTTAGTAGACGACAGAAACTATTTCTCTGTGATGTACGATGTTGTTGCCCACAACTCTGGTCTCATGAAATTCATGAGTTGATCTAGAGGTTCCTTCCAACCGAATTTGGAGTTGATGTGGACCGAACGGATGCGATCGAGCCAGCTGCAAGCCTTTTCAGGATCGAAGCCAAGGTCAGGCAGGCGAGCGACCGAGGCTGAGGAAATCCCTTTCACTAATGTAGTGTCCCATGGTTTCGCCGGCTACTATCCTTCGAGCCTGGGCCAAATGGGCGCTAAAGTCCCTCCGACAGACAAAACCACCAGCTTAGGTAACTGCAATACAGAAGGTGATTTGAACAAGATCTAAATATGCTGTCCGTGCTAAGTTCGTTCAGACATAACATGTTTGAGCTTATCTTGGTTTACTTTGATATGATTGCAGACACTACCATAGTTCAATTTGAGTAATATCAGCTAACATGGGTTGAATCAGCTTTCGGCTTGATGGTTTCTTGGCAGACACTTGGGTCATATTTTCGATGTTTCGGGCCCCAGAGTCTCAGCAAATTACGAGATCGACGCTTCGATCTATCCGGGAAGTGAAATGCACAACTGTGGATGAATCCCTCAATCTCTTCGTGTAGTTGAAGATCAAGAACTTCATTAGACTCTGCTCCACTTATGTCAAGAGCAGTCGAAAAGCCACAGTTCGGCGTCGATTAAATCCGCGGGTTCGTTCAATCTGGGAATGTCTGAATTAGAATGACGACATCACACGACAGGCCGGTGAATAGGCAAGAATCAAGTCATCTTCGGCAATGGCATCGGTTTTCACATTCACTCATCACGGGTGCGGTTGCGATCGTACGATAAGCGGGACGTGTTCCGAGTTTTCCGGTGCGAAAACTTCGAATCTTCCGTTCACAATCGACACCGTCTAAGCCTGTTTTCCTAAGAATCGCTCGTGTGAACTGCGTCTGAACCCCAACGCGGCAATGGATCTGTGTTCCGAATCGCACACGGTAAATGAATGGTGCGACGAGAATGAATGCATGGTAATTTGGCCATAGAGTGCGTAATGCGACCGTGTTAATACCGAATAGTTCGACCAAAAAATACTGAATAGTCAACCAATAGTTCCATAAATTACCTAAAATTTATCGTGAATTAGTATTTTTCATTTATAGTAACTTAAAATGTTCCGTGCGGTTATTTTTGTTAATGTAAAACACCTTGAAATATTTAGGAATGGTCTTACGCTAACATATTCATTTGCGCAAAATTTTCTCATTATTTTTTCTTGGAATATGAATAAAAGTTGGGAATTTTTTTTAAAAAAATGGCCTCAAGTTCTTTCATTTTCTCAAATAAGGTGCATGAAGTTGACATTATTTCAAATAAAAGCCTGAAGTGCCCTCATTATCTTAAATAAGTGTTTGAAATGGATATTATTTCAAATAAAAGTATGAAGTGACCATATCAGTCTCAAAAAAGGGCATAACTCATCATTGATTAAGGGCATTTTTTGTCATTTTTCATTTTCTTTTTTATTTTTTATTTTCCAAAAAACTAAAACTGTATATAAAAAAAAAAAAAAGCAGATACAGGCGAGAGGGCAACCCCTCTCGCTTATGGCTGCCCCCAATGCCAGTGGGGCGACAACGAGGGCTTGATGGCCCACGCCAAAGCAGTTCTGGGGATGGGTCACAGCCCTTAGTCGGACCAGGGCGACCATCGCCTGGGCGAGGGCCAACGATCCTTGTCCAAATTTGGGAGAGGGTTGTGGCCCTCTCCCAACTCTGGCAAGGGCCACCAGGCCCTCATCTTGGCTGATGGGGTCGCTAGTAACCCTAAAGACCGTCGCACACTCCCACCTGTATTACCTTCTTCCTTTTTTTTTTTACTTTTTTTTTTAAATTTAATTTAACTAATGAAATTAAATTAAAATTACATTTCGAAAAAAATACCCTTAATCGACCAAAAATTTGGTCGATCGGTCAGTGAAGTCAACCCTTATTTGAAACAATTACAGTCACTTCAGACCCTTTTTTGAGATAATAATAATACTTCAGGTTCTTATTTAAAACAAAATCCACTGCAGACCTTCTTTGAGATAATAATAACATTTCATGTCCTTATTTAAATAAAATTTACTTCAGATCTTTATTTGAAAAAATAAGAGCACATAGGCTTTTTTTTGAAATTTTCTCATAAAAGTTTGAACCTTGGAGGGGAAAGGGAAAAGCATTCACTTTTTGACTTTTCAAAAGTCTAGACAAAAACAAAGATAAACGGTCGACAATATCCAAATGAATAAACATCTTTATTTTGAGAATATTCTTTACTTTTTAAAGTAGTGATTATACAAAAATATTAATAAATAGGACATTGCGAACTTTCATTAGATTTCGAAAAAAAATGAATGATCTGAAAAATATTTTCATTAGAACAATTACTTACATCTGCTTATCATGAATAGATAATAAAAAGTATTTTCATTTTTGATAAAAAAAAGTCTGTAAAATATTATTTTTAATTCATTTTTAAGTAATATAAATGATTATTTTAAAAAAATAATTTAAATTATTCATTATTCACGAAGTTGCTTAATAAATATGACATTGGATACCCGTTAAAAAACTTCAAAATTTTCTGAAAAAAAAAACTCAAAAGTTAAAATTCCTACAAAAAGGACTAACAAAATGGCATCCCAAAAGAAAAGATAATTCCCCGCATATCCTCCATCACATCAGCTTATCCTCTACGCCACCGTCCACTTTCCGGGCGCCCTCCCTACACGTGTGCTCCGTTCATTGGCTGGCTCCTCCTAAGGCATTTCCTGCATGGCGCAAGGAACCATAATTGGCGTAATTAAATTACAAATATCAGAATTTCCTTTGCAGTATATTCAACACTATTTTTTAATCAAAACTCATTCCAAGAAATAGGAGGATCATTTTCAATATCAGGGTGTCGCCTTCATGAGTAAAAAAAGGCCACTAAAGTATCCGATTCTATTCTTTGAAATAAAAAATAATGAGACGCATATTTGGTAACGTAAATAATTCTGATTCTATTCTCGAGAATAATTTTGGAGTAAAATAAAAATCATGAAAAGTTAATTTAGAAAAAGAACCACTTTTAAGAATTAGAAAAAGGAACAAACTCTGCTAATACTAATTGAGTTCCTAAAATTTATTAAATTTTTAAAATTGATCACATGAAGAATGTGCTTAAAAATTATTAAGAATTTTTACTTAATCGAAAGCATCGCGATCTAATAATATTTACTCAGTTGGCCACCCTCACCAATCGAAATGAAGGAGAAAAGATGAGGAAAAAGGAAAGAAAAAAAGAAATAAAAAAAGGATGAAAATGCCATTGATCAAGCTTTTTTTGAACAAATAAAGCACTTCAAATGTTTATTTGAGATAATATATATATTTTAAGCCTTTATTTAGAATTTCTTTTCATGAAGAATGCGCTTAAAAATTATCAAGAATTTTTATTTAATCAAAAACACCACAATCTAATTACCTAGGACGCTTGTTATCAACATTTATTTCTAAATTATACTTACTCATTTGCATAGATCTTGGTAGGATTCACATTTCGTTTTTTTATGTTGTATCTAATGTCACCAATGGTTCGGATTTAATTTGTGATTATAAGTCAAGATAATAATTTCTCCTGAAAAAGGAGTTGCGATCCTCGAGGCCGCATGACATCCTGACACATGGTCCTGACTCATCCACCGTCGGATCATAACCTGGTTACGCATCCGGCGGCCAGTATCCGGCGGTGACCGACAGCTGAAAATGCTTTGACAAGCAGAGCAGAGAGGGAGAGAGAATCCTCCGCCTTCAACTTTGCATGCTCGCGACAGACTCTCGAAACCGAAGAATCTCCAATCGTCGCCCCTCGTCCGGTGTAAGTTGGCCCTCATCGCTCTTCAATGGCTGCGTCCGCCGCTCGTTTCCGTCCGTCGTTAGCGACCGATTCGTCTCTGGTTCTGGTTTAGCCGAGTGTGTTGGACCTATCGATTTTGCGTGCTTCGGACGAGCGATTCCTTCGTGCGGGACTCCGTTCGCCGCCGACTTCCTGCGTTTTTTCTTTTTGTTTGCGTATGTTCTTTCCATACGGACGCACGTTGTGTGTATAGGTGTTCTCTGTGGCTTGCTGGCTTACTGTGCATGGAATGAACTTGTCAGTGCTTTGCTTCGACTCGAAGGGAGGCTGAGCACTTGATTTTTGCTTTTATTTGCTTTGGTACATTTCGTTAATCCTGATCGCAGTTTATAGGAGGCGGTTCTGCTTTCTTTCTCGTGTTGATTCTGCTACGAGCAATCTGCATGCGGTTTTTGCATTTTCTTGTTCTGTGAGTAACCAGACTGTGCGCAGTTTTTAATGATGGTGAAGAATCTGCGTCGGCTTCTTGTGCTTCCTACCTTTCAGCAATTGGCTGGGTGCTCGGCTAATGATTTCGATCAATATAATTGATAAGCGTCTAGTTTATTAAGATCAAGCGTCTTAAATGGGGAAGCGTTTGGCCTCGCCATTACCCGTGAAATTTGCCTTTTTGTGTTTTCGCTAACTGGATGAACTGATCGGCAGAGTTGCGAAGAATCTGCAAGGTCTAATTTCCACCTGCTGTTGATTCTGTCTCCTTTAAGTAACTATTCGGTTCTTCTACATTGGGTTCTAGCAAAATTTACCTTATATCAAATGTAAAAGTTTAATCATTCTCTATGGAGTACATGCCCTTTTGGTTGTCAACGGATCATAGTGTATACAGTGAGTTTTTGAGGAGTTCCCTGTGCTTTGGAAGCATGTTAATGCACCTGACTCTTGTTTGATGTTTCTTCAAGCTCTTTTAAACGTCGAGATATGGCCAACTCTGGCGGAGGAAGTTCAGGATTCCCTGCCGCTGCCCTAAATGAAAGGATTCTTACCTCAATGACTCGACGATCTGTGGCTGCTCACCCATGGCATGACCTTGAAATTGGTATCTCTCTGAGCCTTTGTTCCTTTTCTATACCGTGAACCACATGTCAATTTCCAATTCTAGCAGAGTCTTGTCATTTACCTATAGTAATCATTTTAACTGTTTTTTTCAAGTCTTTATGTAACAGTTTGTCGGTGTTCGCTATTTAACTTGCAGGACCAGGTGCTCCAGCAGTTTTTAATTGTGTAAGTTTGGAGGAACCATCTCTCTCCTGTGGATTGTAGCCGTCATTTTCTAAATCATGTGAATTGCAAGAGCTCTGTCATGCAGAATATATGGAAAACTGACAGTGTACCTTTGCAGATTGCAATCGGCATATGATCATTTGTCTGAGCGTCACATCTGCCATCTTGCTTTCTTCTTTCACTGTATACATGTCCTTTGTATAGGTCGTTGAGATTGGCAAAGGTAGCAAGGTGAAGTATGAGCTTGACAAAACCAGTGGTCTTATAAAGGTCCTTCCTCGTGGCTGTTTATTCCACTTGTCACAGTTTGTTTTCAGGCTTAGCAACTTTGCCTATCATGTTGCTTAGGAGTTGTGCTCTATGTAACTTGCTTCGTAAGGTTATCGGGTGCAATATGTGGTAACATTTCCATATTAGGACAGGAATCTCTTTTAAAATAGATGGTGGAAGTTTTCACTTATAATGACGATGATTATCTAATTTGTTAATTAAAACAAGATGTTGAATTGAGGAGATACTCAGCAATTGATGTCTTATGCTAGAAAAGTTGTCCTTGATCTTTCATTTTATCGATGTCAAGAGTTCATTAGCAAGCTCTAATGAGTGAAGACAAATCTCTTTGAATCATGGTCATGTTATTTATCCTTAGAGAGTCAAACAACATTTGTTGGACATATCCTCTACTCTACCAACACTTAGTTGTAAGGCCACCTTGTAGATGTAGAATTTGGCCTACTTTGGCACGGATATGTGTTATCTTTCCAGCTGACGCAGAAGTGCAGAGTGACTGATGCTCAAGTAATGATAGGTTGATCGTGTGCTCTACTCATCAGTGGTTTACCCACACAACTATGGTTTCATCCCGCGTACACTTTGTGAAGATAGTGATCCCATGGACGTATTGATACTGATGCAGGTAGATCATCTTTGAACACAATATTCTAATCACTTTCCAAGCTTTCTACTTCAGCTTCTTTAATCGTTATGAGGATTTTCAATTGCTTCTTCTCACAGGAGCCCATCTTACCTGGTTCATTCCTCCGTGCTCGAGCTATTGGATTAATGCCAATGATCGATCAGGTAATGGCTTAGTTTTAGATATGTTATGTTGCTGATGCAGTACGCAGTTACAAAAGCTAGAGAGGAAACGTGAGAGGAACATTTAAAATTTCATCTCTACAACAGTGAGACCACTGAACCGTATCCTTTTGGCAATTATTTTGAGGTCTGATACGTTGCAATGGTATGATTCTTGTTGCAGGGTGAGAAGGATGACAAGATTATTGCTGTTTGTGCTGATGATCCTGAGTTTCGCCATTACTCAGACATTAAGCAGCTTCCTCCTCATCGCCTTGCTGAGATCCGGCGCTTTTTTGAGGACTGTATCCTCTGACGACAATTCAGTTCTTGAAATTTGCTTATTAGGAAGTTGTAATAGCTAATATGATCTACTAGGTCACCTGCAGTCTTTTAGCTTGCTCAGTCACACAATCAAAACAACTAAGTGAACCAAAGTTTTGCAGTATTGGTGAAGATACTGTAGCTGTTCTAATTATTTCTTTAAGTAATCACTGTCCTGACTAATACCTAGCTGAAATATATATGATTCCTTACTAGTTGTGGTTGACAGACAAGAAGAATGAGAACAAGGTCGTTAATGTCGAGGACTTTCTGCCCGCTGAGGCTGCCATTGATGCCATCAAGTACTCCATGTGAGTGTTCTCCTCTCTTTAAGTAGTTTCAGATGAGTTTCTTTGGTATACTTGGGTACAGTTCGAGAAAATTCTTTTAGTCTGTTTAGGAACTAAACTAATTTTTCTTTACCTTTTCTCTTCAGTTATGGTTTCCATGAATTAAGTCACATCTTTCTATAAATTGTGTCCTTTTATCTTGGTCACTTTATCTGCAGGGACTTGTATGCATCTTACATTGTTGAAAGCTTGAGGCAGTGAGGAAGATGGGACAAGTGGATCGATGTTGTATTCAGTAGTTATGGTTGAGGCCACTAGACTCCCTGCTGAATGCCCTTTTCAGTGATTTTTAGCATTTTGATTAAAGTTAGTCAGCTCTTCTTCTGAGCAGTCCTTATGCTGCAGATTCAGCCTTTGGTATCTACTTCCTGTAATCAAATGTCTGTCTCTGAATACTGCAAGTAAAGAATCATGAGAACGACAAAGTGTTCGTAAGCCCATGAACGAGTATGTATCCAAACCTATAAGTACATTATAGCATAGTTTCGTCATATCAGAGTACAGATGAGCTTTACAGTCGCTAATTGTGCTCATTTCACCGCGCCAATTTGCTTCAGTAGCTACGCCTTAACTGTTTTTGCGTACTTCTTGGCCATGCTCTCCTGAGGACAAATCGCACTTGCTTATCGATCTTTTCTATCCTATTCATGTGTCGGATAATCGTTTTGGCCAAAAACAGAGGGTGGACGGTTTGAACTAGGAGATATTCAATCTTTTCGATTCTTGAAAGGGTCTATTTGACCGAGCGGAAGTGTCATTACTGAAATTGTAGGGGGCGGGACTTGGATCGCCTGTTTGAAAAGGCGTGATCTAGAATGGGATACAGGACAACAATCACTCTGTTTCTTTCTCTATATATCCGCTTCTTCTGCATCAAAAGACCCTCGACTTTAATCCACCATCGATGAACTTTGCCTGGAGCTTTGTCCTAGAGATTGAAAAACGCTTTCGTCTTCCTGCTGAAGTATCCGCAGAGACTCCGTTAGCTCGAGTTTTGTCCCTCCAGCCCCAGATGGTGACCAAACAGAGCGCAATGGAGCAACAAATAGCAAAGCAGAATCTCCAAGAACGGTTCTGCTTCGGAGGTACGAGATGGGGGAGGCTGTTGGGTCAGGGCACTTTCGCTGTCGTTCTCTGTATGAAAACTAGAAGTCGACTTTTGCTCTATATATTCAGATTCTTGAAAATGCAATTCGTCTTTGCTACTGTCTTAAGCTACATTATGTATTCGAAAGAGCAGTGACAAGTTCATTTTACTCGCAGAACGATCTAGAATTAGATCAAATAAATTTTTCGCTTGACGGGTAAAGAAATATCCCTATATAATTTTGCTGATGTTAAATCCCGCGACACTTTTCGACCCAAAAAAAAAAAATCCCACTCCACTTGCGAGGATATTTGCTTTCATGGAGTTGAAAGTTCCTAAAATGTCCAACTTGTTTTAATCTGGATCTTTGGTTTTCTCTTGATTGGATTGGTTTACCCCTGTAAGAGATTTCGAGTAAATATTACAAACTATGTATGGAAAAAAAGAGCAATATTAGATTTATTGATTTTGATTTGCAAAATTAATTTACTAAGTGATTTGCCAAACTGCAAATCCTATTTTGAACAAGCTATTTATGCTAAATATATAATAGCGGCTTGATATATTATCTAGTAAACTAATTTTGCAAATCAATATCAAATCCAGACTTTTTCATAAAAAAAGAAAAAGAAAAAGAAAAGAGAAATGCTGTTGTAATAGTAAATTGGAATGATTAAGGATGGAAGCACCGCATCATCTTTCCTTTTTCGTTTTTCGCTAAGTAGAAAAATGCGTTTTTCCTTAAGTTCTAAACTCAAAATCAAAGTGTACGATTTGAGCTATAATTACTATTGATTTTGAGTAGGCCCGTCATTGCTGCATCACCAGATGCAAGTTAAGATAAAAACGGAAATTATCACATGCTCGGTGCATGAGCCGGCTCTACGCCGCAAACGATTTGGGATTTTATGATAGAGGATCGACTAAGGTAATACAAACTCATAATGAATGAACCTTATTTAACTTGACCGGCTACCTCTAATAATGTAGAAAATATATATATTTCACCGCAAATTCTACAAAAATTTGCCCCGGTGGTAACTCCGCAGCTGACACGTGGCATATGATGATAGGCTGTCTCCGCAGGAAAAAGCACAAACTTTATGCTTCGTCAGCAGCCTCGTGTCACTGGAATTAGCTCAGTTCGCTTAGAAAGACCAGTCGTCCCTCTCTCTCTCTCGCGCAGTCGCAGCTGGAAACACCATTGACACAGCCCACCATCACTTAGCAATCCTCAATCGGAGGTAGTACGAAGAGGATGGGCACATTGGGGAAAGCGATCTACTCCGTCGGATTCTGGATCCGCGAGACCGGCCAGGCTCTCGATCGCCTCGGTTGCCGATTGCAGGGGAACTATTACTTCCAGGAACAATGTACGTCTCTCTACCAATCATTGCGAACGATTTTTTAAACATTTTTTTGCGGTTGCATTCGAATTAGCTTTGTTCAGCGTGGAGGCGATTGGAATGAGAATCGGCGGAGGAATCGGTGATTCGAAGCCGTGCTTTGTAGTGGTGATGTCGTTAGATTGATGGAGTAATGATTTTGTGGTGCTTTTGGCAGCGAGTGATTGATTGAGGTTTATGAGGATGATTTCGCCACCGGTTCAACGGTGCAGAGGTGAAAAGATGAAATTATAGTTGGATCCCGCTCTGAAACCGTCAATTCAGTGAGTCAAGCGATAGAGGCTGGTGTAGGGTTTTGTAAATTATTGGAAGTATCGGATGTGACTGTATGTTCTTTCTAACTTGAATTGAGTGGACCATAATTGCGTACTGGAATTTATCGCAAAGCATAAGGTGTCAAATGGGTACTATAACACTGAGCTTCCATGATAGTAATCTTCTTTATGAATTTGTAATTATCGTGAGCATTGTATTAATCTTCTATATACCACAAAACAATGAGAATTACTTCAAAATCAGTTGTATAACAGTTGTTATACAACTCTCTCTCTCTCTCTCTCTCTCTCTCTCCATGTAGTAGGTTTTGCATAGTTTGCTTAATTGGCTCAAAGGCACAGCATTTCTCTTCTGAACATTAAAGTAGGTAGTATTATGTCCAAAAACCTGATTGCCTCAAAGGGGAAATCTCTCTTTTGAGTGATTGAAATTACTGATGCTATTAGACATGTTTTAGCTAGAGAAACTACAGAGACTTATTTACAGTTTGGTTTTTTGGAACCTTGACAAAGCATGTTTTGGGGAATTTTAGTTAGCTATGGAGCGAAATTTACCACTTTTGTTCCATACCAAAATCTGTCAATGGCTGGAAAAAAAGAAGAAGAAGCCATAACCCCTCAAGGATATGTTTGAAGAATCTGTAGTTACCTTGTATCCCTATTCTCTGCAAGGCAACCAACCTCTTTTTGGTCACAATATAGCTGAGTAATGGTATTTCTACGAGCAATTTAATGAAGAGGGGTCTTGGATTGACTGGGTCGATCTTAGTTCAAACTATGAGGAGAGTGGCTTATCACTTGTTGACTTCTTGTCTTCTACTATTATTAATGCTTGAAAAATGACATTTCCTCATATTTCGTAGTTAATTACTTTTTTGCACCTGATATTCCATTTTTTATTGAGTTTTAATCTGCAATTTGGCTTCTAGTTGTATTAGTAGCTTAATATAGACTAACCTCAATACATCTTCTACTACTGTATCATGTCATGCTTCAAATGCTCAACATGTGATGAATGTGTAATTCCGCGTGTTAAAGAAAGGAGGGAAAAGTCGGGTTGTGTGTTTGGATGCACATGTCATGAAAAGGGTTTTAGATATTTCCACTTCTAGTTAAATTAGTCCTTGAGTGCCAACTAAAATTCAAGGTGAAAGATTTGTAAAACTAAGAAATGTTAGTTGAAAATAAACTTCTTCCAAAAGGGAAAAAAAGGTACCATGACTAGGAAAGGCTGCATAATCTCCTTAAAAATCTTTGGAGGAGACAATAATTTTTTCGATGAATAATTACTAGCTTGGAAATGATGAGATTTTTAACTTGAACAACTCGATGGAGAAGCGTCTGATATTTTCAATTTGCATTGCATTGCTGTTGAGATATGTGTGAATATGTCAACTATTCCAGGCTGCCTTCCTATGCAACGTGGCTGGCAACATTGACTATTTGCTTGATGCAAACCAATGTTTGTGTAAAGGGGGGAGGATATGTTAGGCACATTCTTGGTATAATGGGAATGTTGGAGGAATTTACATAGTCTAGCACATGTTACCTGGTAAAATGTGATCCTTTAGAGGCAAATAACTGTGAGGGCACTGAAATGCATCATTTAAGGTTGGCGCATTCTTTCTGTTCTTAAATTTATTTGGATCTACTTGTACATTCATAGTTCTGTTCTTTTTTTCTTTTTCTTTTTTCGTCACGCCTGCTAGGGCATTATACAATACCCTTTAAACTGTTTTGGTCCCGAAATTTAACTATAGATCTTTAGCGAAAGCATGATTTATTAAAAAGAAAATACAGAAAACATTTTGGACCCAAGTGGTTACTATATTAGCATTGTATTTCATATGTTGGCCGTATAAGAATACTGCCAACATATGAAATACAATGCTAATATAGTAACCACTTGGGTCCAAAATGTTTTCTGTATTTTCTTTTAATAAATCATGCTTTCGCTAAAGATCTATAGTTAAATTTCGGGACCAAAACAGTTTAAAAGGGTATTGTATAATGCCCTAGCAGGCGTGACGAAAAAAGAAAAAGAAAAAAAAGAACAGAACTATGAATGTACAAGTAGATCCAAATAAATTTAAGAACAGAAAGAATGCGCCAACCTTAAAATGATTGCATTCAGTGCCCTCACAGTTATTTTGCCTCTAAAGGATCACATTTTACCAGGTAACATGTGCTAGACTATGTAAATTCCTCCAACATTCCCATTATACCAAGAATGTGCCTAACATATCCTCCCCCTTTACACAAACATTGGTTTGCATCAAGCAAATAGTCAATGTTGCAGCCACGTTGCATAGGAAGGCAGCCTGGAATAGTTGACATATTCAACATATCTCCAACAAGCAATGCAAATGAAAATATCAGACGCTTCTCCATCGAGTTGTTCAAGTTAAAAATCTCATCATTTCCAAGCTAGTAATTATTCATCGAAAAAATTATTGTCTCCTCCAAAGATTTTTAAGGAGATTATGCAGCCTTTCCTAGTCATGGTACCTTTTTTTCCCTTTTGGAAGAAGTTTATTTTCAACTAACATTTCTTAGTTTTACAAATCTTTCACCTTGAATTTTAGTTGGCACTCAAGGACTAATTTAACTAGAAGTGGAAATATCTAAAACCCTTTCATGACATGTGCATCCAAACACACAACCCGACTTTTCCCTCCTTTCTTTAACACGCGGAATTACACATTCATCACATGTTGAGCATTTGAAGCATGACATGATACAGTAGTAGAAGATGTATTGAGGTTAGTCTATATTAAGCTACTAATACAACTAGAAGCCAAATTGCAGATTAAAACTCAATAAAAATGGAATATCAGGTGCAAAAAAGTAATTAACTACGAAATATGAGGAAATGTCATTTTTCAAGCATTAATAATAGTAGAAGACAAGAAGTCAACAAGTGATAAGCCACTCTCCTCATAGTTTGAACTAAGATCGACCCAGTCAATCCAAGACCCCTCTTCATTAAATTGCTCGTAGAAATACCATTACTCAGCTATATTGTGACCAAAAAGAGGTTGGTTGCCTTGCAGAGAATAGGGATACAAGGTAACTACAGATTCTTCAAACATATCCTTGAGGGGTTATGGCTTCTTCTTCTTTTTTTCCAGCCATTGACAGATTTTGGTATGGAACAAAAGTGGTAAATTTCGCTCCATAGCTAACTAAAATTCCCCAAAACATGCTTTGTCAAGGTTCCAAAAAACCAAACTGTAAATAAGTCTCTGTAGTTTCTCTAGCTAAAACATGTCTAATAGCATCAGTAATTTCAATCACTCAAAAGAGAGATTTCCCCTTTGAGGCAATCAGGTTTTTGGACATAATACTACCTACTTTAATGTTCAGAAGAGAAATGCTGTGCCTTTGAGCCAATTAAGCAAACTATGCAAAACCTACTACATGAGAGAGAGAGAGAGAGAGAGAGAGAGAGTTGTATAACAACTGTTATACAACTGATTTTGAAGTAATTCTCATTGTTTTGTGGTATATAGAAGATTAATACAATGCTCACGATAATTACAAATTCATAAAGAAGATTACTATCATGGAAGCTCAGTGTTATAGTACCCATTTGACACCTTATGCTTTGCGATAAATTCCAGTACGCAATTATGGTCCACTCAATTCAAGTTAGAAAGAACATACAGTCACATCCGATACTTCCAATAATTTACAAAACCCTACACCAGCCTCTATCGCTTGACTCACTGAATTGACGGTTTCAGAGCGGGATCCAACTATAATTTCATCTTTTCATCTGCACCGTTGAACCGGTGGCGAAATCATCCTCATAAACCTCAATCAATCACTCGCTGCCAAAAGCACCACAAAATCATTACTCCATCAATCTAACGACATCACCACTACAAAGCACGGCTTCGAATCACCGATTCCTCCGCCGATTCTCATTCCAATCGCCTCCACGCTGAACAAAGCTAATTCGAATGCAACGCGCAAAAAAAATGTTTAAAAAATCGTTCGCAATGATTGGTAGAGAGACGTACATTGTTCCTGGAAGTAATAGTTCCCCTGCAATCGGCAACCGAGGCGATCGAGAGCCTGGCCGGTCTCGCGGATCCAGAATCCGACGGAGTAGATCGCTTTCCCCAATGTGCCCATCCTCTTCGTACTACCTCCGATTGAGGATTGCTAAGTGATGGTGGGCTGTGTCAATGGTGTTTCCAGCTGCGACTGCGCGAGAGAGAGAGAGGGACGACTGGTCTTTCTAAGCGAACTGAGCTAATTCCAGTGACACGAGGCTGCTGACGAAGCATAAAGTTTGTGCTTTTTCCTGCGGAGACAGCCTATCATCATATGCCACGTGTCAGCTGCGGAGTTACCACCGGGGCAAATTTTTGTAGAATTTGCGGTGAAATATATATATTTCTACATTATTAGAGGTAGCCGGTCAAGTTAAATAAGGTTCATTCATTATGAGTTTGTATTACCTTAGTCGATCCTCTATCATAAAATCCCAAATCGTTTGCGGCGTAGAGCCGGCTCATGCACCGAGCATGTGATAATTTCCGTTTTTATCTTAACTTGCATCTGGTGATGCAGCAATGACGGGCCTACTCAAAATCAATAGTAATTATAGCTCAAATCGTACACTTGATTTTGAGTTTAGAACTTAAGGAAAAACGCATTTTTCTACTTAGCGAAAAACGAAAAAGGAAAGATGATGCGGTGCTTCCATCCTTAATCATTCCAATTTACTATTACAACAGCATTTCTCTTTTCTTTTTCTTTTTCTTTTTTTATGAAAAAGCTGGATTTGATATTGATTTGCAAAATTAGTTTACTAGATAATATATCAAGCCGCTATTATATATTTAGCATAAATAGCTTGTTCAAAATAGGATTTGCAGTTTGGCAAATCACTTAGTAAATTAATTTTGCAAATCAAAATCAATAAATCTAATATTGCTCTTTTTTTTCCATACATAGTTTGTAATATTTACTCGAAATCTCTTACAGGGGTAAACCAATCCAATCAAGAGAAAACCAAAGATCCAGATTAAAACAAGTTGGACATTTTAGGAACTTTCAACTCCATGAAAGCAAATATCCTCGCAAGTGGAGTGGGATTTTTTTTTTTTGGTCGAAAAGTGTCGCGGGATTTAACATCAGCAAAATTATATAGGGATATTTCTTTACCCGTCAAGCGAAAAATTTATTTGATCTAATTCTAGATCGTTCTGCGAGTAAAATGAACTTGTCACTGCTCTTTCGAATACATAATGTAGCTTAAGACAGTAGCAAAGACGAATTGCATTTTCAAGAATCTGAATATATAGAGCAAAAGTCGACTTCTAGTTTTCATACAGAGAACGACAGCGAAAGTGCCCTGACCCAACAGCCTCCCCCATCTCGTACTTCCCAAGCAGAACCGTTCTTGGAGATTCTGCTTTGCTATTTGGTGCTCCATTGCGCTCTGTTGGTCACCATCTGGGGCTGGAGGGACAAAACTCGAGCTAACGGAGTCTCTGCGGATACTTCAGCAGGAAGACGAAAGCGTTTTTCAATCTCTAGGACAAAGCTCCAGGCAAAGTTCATCGATGGTGGATTAAAGTCGAGGGTCTTTTGATGCAGAAGAAGCGGATATATAGAGAAAGAAACAGAGTGATTGTTGTCCTGTATCCCATTCTAGATCACGCCTTTTCAAACAGGCGATCCAAGTCCCGCCCCCTACAATTTCAGTAATGACACTTCCGCTCGGTCAAATAGACCCTTTCAAGAATCGAAAAGATTGAATATCTCCTAGTTCAAAACCGTCCACCCTCTGTTTTTGGCCAAAACGATTATCCGACACATGAATAGGATAGAAAAGATCGATAAGCAAGTGCGATTTGTCCTCGGGAGAGCATGGCCAAGAAGTACGCAAAAAACAGTTAAGGCGTAGCTACTGAAGCAAATTGGCGCGGTGAAATGAGCACAATTAGCGACTGTAAAGCTCATCTGTACTCTGATATGACGAAACTATGCTATGATGTACTTATAGGTTTGGATACATACTCGTTCATGGGCTTACGAACACTTTGTCGTTCTCATGATTCTTTACTTGCAGTATTCAGAGACAGACATTTGATACAGGAAGTAGATACCAAAGGCTGAATCTGCAGCATAAGGACTGCTCAGAAGAAGAGCTGACTAACTTTAATCAAAATGCTAAAAATCACTAAAAAGGGCATTCAGCAGGGAGTCTAGTGGCCTCAACCATAACTACTGAATACAACATCGATCCACTTGTCCCATCTTCCTCACTGCCTCAAGCTTTCAACAATGTAAGATGCATACAAGTCCCTGCAGATAAAGTAACCAAGATAAAAGGACACAATTTATAGAAAGATGTGACTTAATTCATGGAAACCATAACTGAAGAGAAAAGGTAAAGAAAAATTAGTTTAGTTCCTAAACAGACTAAAAGAATTTTCTCGAACTGTACCCAAGTATACCAAAGAAACTCATCTGAAACTACTTAAAGAGAGGAGAACACTCACATGGAGTACTTGATGGCATCAATGGCAGCCTCAGCGGGCAGAAAGTCCTCGACATTAACGACCTTGTTCTCATTCTTCTTGTCTGTCAACCACAACTAGTAAGGAATCATATATATTTCAGCTAGGTATTAGTCAGGACAGTGATTACTTAAAGAAATAATTAGAACAGCTACAGTATCTTCACCAATACTGCAAAACTTTGGTTCACTTAGTTGTTTTGATTGTGTGACTGAGCAAGCTAAAAGACTGCAGGTGACCTAGTAGATCATATTAGCTATTACAACTTCCTAATAAGCAAATTTCAAGAACTGAATTGTCGTCAGAGGATACAGTCCTCAAAAAAGCGCCGGATCTCAGCAAGGCGATGAGGAGGAAGCTGCTTAATGTCTGAGTAATGGCGAAACTCAGGATCATCAGCACAAACAGCAATAATCTTGTCATCCTTCTCACCCTGCAACAAGAATCATACCGTTGCAACGTATCAGACCTCAAAATAATTGCCAAAAGGATACGGTTCAGTGGTCTCACTGTTGTAGAGATGAAATTTTAAATGTTCCTCTCACGTTTCCTCTCTAGCTTTTGTAACTGCGTACTGCATCAGCAACATAACATATCTAAAACTAAGCCATTACCTGATCGATCATTGGCATTAATCCAATAGCTCGAGCACGGAGGAATGAACCAGGTAAGATGGGCTCCTGTGAGAAGAAGCAATTGAAAATCCTCATAACGATTAAAGAAGCTGAAGTAGAAAGCTTGGAAAGTGATTAGAATATTGTGTTCAAAGATGATCTACCTGCATCAGTATCAATACGTCCATGGATCACTATCTTCACAAAGTGTACGCGGGATGAAACCATAGTTGTGTGGGTAAACCACTGATGAGTAGAGCACACGATCAACCTATCATTACTTGAGCATCAGTCACTCTGCACTTCTGCGTCAGCTGGAAAGATAACACATATCCGTGCCAAAGTAGGCCAAATTCTACATCTACAAGGTGGCCTTACAACTAAGTGTTGGTAGAGTAGAGGATATGTCCAACAAATGTTGTTTTGACTCTCTAAGGATAAATAACATGACCATTATTCAAAGAGATTGTCTTCACTCATTAGAGCTTGCTAATGAACTCTTGACATCGATAAAATGAAAGATCACGGACAACTTTTCTAGCATAAGACATCAATTGCTGAGTATCTCCTCAATTCAAAATCTTGTTTTAATTAACAAATTAGATAATCATCGTCATTATAAGTGAAATACTTCCACCATCTATTTTAAAAGAGATTCCTGTCCTAATATGGAAATGTTACCACATATTGCACCCGATAACTTACGAAGCAAGTTAGATAGAGCACAACTCCTAAGCAACATGATAGGCAAAGTTGCTAAGCCTGAAAACAAACTGTGACAAGTGGAATAAACAGCGATGAGGAAGGACCTTTATAAGACCACTGGTTTTGTCAAGCTCGTACTTCACCTTGCTACCTTTGCAATCTCAACGACCTATACAAAGGACATGTATACAGTGAAAGAAGAAAGCAAGATGGCAGATGTGACGCTCAGACAAATGATCATATGCCGATTGCAATCTGCAAAGGTACACTGTCAGTTTTCCATATATTCTGCATGACAGAGCTCTTGAATTCACATGATTTAGAAAATGACGGCTACAATCCACAGGAGAGAGATGGGTTCCTCCAAACTTACACAATTAAAAACTGCTGGAGCACCTGGTCCTGCAAGTTAAATAGCGAACACCGACAAAACTGTTACATAAAGACTTGAAAAAAAGAGTTAAAATGATTACTATAGGTAAATGACAAAACTCTGCTAGAATTGGAAATTGATATGTGGTTCACGGTATAGAAAAGGAACAAAGGCTCAGAGAGATACCAATTTCAAGGTCATGCCATGGGTGAGCAGCCACAGATCGTCGAGTCATTGAGGTAAGAATCCTTTCATTTAGGGCAGCGGCAGGGAATCCTGAACTTCCTCCGCCAGAGTTGGCCATATCTCGACGTTAAAAGAGCTTGAAGAAACATCAAACAAGAGTCAGGTGCATTAACATGCTTCCAAAGCACAGGGAACTCCTCAAAAACTCACTGTATACACTATGATCCGTTGACAACCAAAAGGGCATGTACTCCATAGAGAATGATTAAACTTTTACATTTGATATAAGGTAAATTTTGCTAGAACCCAATGTAAAGAACCGAATAGTTACTTAAAGGAGACAGAATCAACAGCAGGTGGAAATTAGACCTTGCAGATTCTTCGCAACTCTGCCGATCAGTTCATCCAGTCAGCGAAAACACAAAAAGCAAATTTCACGGGTAATGGCGAGCAAACGCTTCCCCATTTAAGACGCTTGATCTTAATAAACTAGACGCTTATCAATTATATTGATCGAAATCATTAGCCGAGCACCCAGCCAATTGCTGAAAGGTAGGAAGCACAAGAAGCCGACGCAGATTCTTCACCATCATTAAAAACTGCGCACAGTCTGGTTACTCACAGAAAAGAAAATGCAAAAACCGCATGCAGATTGCTCGTAGCAGAATCAACACGAGAAAGAAAGCAGAACCGCCTCCTATAAACTGCGATCAGGATTAACGAAATGTACCAAAGCAAATAAAAGCAAAAATCAAGTGCTCAGCCTCCCTTCGAGTCGAAGCAAAGCACTGACAAGTTCATTCCATGCACAGTAAGCAGCAAGCCACAGAGAACACCTATACACACAACGTGCGTCCGTATGGAAAGAACATACGCAAACAAAAAGAAAAAACGCAGGAAGTCGGCGGCGAACGGAGTCCCGCACGAAGGAATCGCTCGTCGGAAGCACGCAAAATCGATAGGTCCAACACACTCGGCTAAACCAGAACCAGAGACGAATCGGTCGCTAACGACGGACGGACACGAGCGGCGGACGCAGCCATTGAAGAGCGATGAGGGCCAACTTACACCGGACGAGGGGCGACGATGGAGATTCTTCGGTTTCGAGAGTCTGTCGCGAGCATGCAAAGTTGAAGGCGGAGGATTCTCTCTCCCTTCTGCTCTGCTTGTCAAAGCATTTTCAGCTGTCGGTCACCGCCGGATACTGGCCGCCGGATGCGTAACCAGGTTATGATCCGACGGTGGATGAGTCAGGACCATGTGTCAGGATGTCATGCGGCCTCGAGGATCGCAACTCCTTTTTCAGGAGAAATTATTATCTTGACTTATAATCACAAATTAAATCCGAACCATTGGTGACATTAGATACAACATAAAAAAACGAAATGTGAATCCTACCAAGATCTATGCAAATGAGTAAGTATAATTTAGAAATAAATGTTGATAACAAGCGTCCTAGGTAATTAGATTGTGGTGTTTTTGATTAAAAAAAATTCTTGATAATTTTAAGCGCATTCTTCATGAAAAGAAATTCTAAATAAAGGCTTAAAATATATATATTATCTCAAATAAACATTTGAAGTGCTTTATTTGTTCAAAAAAGCTTGATCAATGGCATTTTCATCCTTTTTATTTCTTTTTTTCTTTCCTTTTCCTCATCTTTTCTCCTTCATTTCGATTGGTGAGGGTGCCAAACTGAGTAAATATTATAGATCCGATGCTTTCGATTAAGTAAAAATTCTTAATAATTTTTAAGCACATTCTTCATGTGATCAATTTTAAAAATTTAATAAATTTAGGAACTCAATTAGTATTAGCAGAGGTTGTCCTTTTTCTAATATATAGATTTGGACTAATAATAAGGGGTGTTGAGACTCCTCCTCCTACCTTCCCCCCTCCTCCCCCAGCCTCCCTCTTCACCTCCTTATTCGCTCCGATTTCACACTCTTATTTCTTCTGTTCTTCTCTCTATGTGTTTTTTTTTCCTTCCTCTTATTTTTTCCCTCTCCTCCTCTCTCTTTTTCTTCCTTCTATTCCCTCTCTCTCTTCTTCTTCTTTATGTTTTGTCTTTTCCTTTTTTGGTTCGTCTTTGCTTTCTACCTGTGAGTTCTCTGTGTCTCTCTTTTCTGTATTTTGTTTTTTTGGTCTTTTTTGGTGTTTATTTTTTTTGCTTTGTGTGTTTGTTGTTATTGGTTTGTGTGTGTTTTTCTATGGCGTTATGTGTCCTTTTTTTCGTTGTGTCTGAGTGTAGAGCGTTTTTTGTTTTTATTGGTTTTTCTGTTGTTTTTATGGGTGTTGTTTGGTTTTTGTAGGTGCGGACCCTTTATGTCATCTCTGTTTTGGTAGATTTTCTTTCTTCTTCGTGCTATATGTTTAGAGTTTATAAGAGTGTGTGCCCCCCCAGCATGAGTTGGTGATAAATACTAATTGGAGTCCGTAAAGAGTGGCTTAGGTAGGGAAATTTTAAAAGTTGCATCAAATGAAGAATGTGCTTAAAATTATTGAAGAATGTGTTACTAATCGAAAGCCACACAATCGCGATTTCTAATGTAATGAGTGGTACTCAGTTGGCCACCACTCATGTATTGAATCGAAGAAGCGAAAAGATGGAGGAAAATAGGAAAGAAAAAAAGAAATAAAAACAAGGATGAAATGCATTGCATCAAGCTTTTTTGAACAAAATAAAGCACTTCAAATGTTTATTTTGAGATACTAATATATATTGTAGAGCCTTATTAGAATTCTTTTCATGAAGAATGCGCTTAAAAACATTGTATCAAGAATTTTTATTTAATCAAAAACACCACAAGCTATTACCTGAGGACGCTTTTATAAAAAGGTATTTCTAAATAACTATACTTAATCATTTGCATAGGATCTTTAAGAGTAGGATTCACATTTCGTTTTTTCTATGTTGTAGTAATAATGGCCCAATGGTTCGGATTTAATTTGTGATTATAAGTCTAAGATAAGTAATTTCTCACCTGTAGAAAAGGAGTTGCAGATATCATCGAGGCGCACAATGACATCCTAGACACATGGTCCTGCTCATCCACAGTCGGATTCCATAACCTGGTTAAGCATCCGGCGGCCCCAGTATCCGGCGGTGTACCGACAGGCTGAAAATGCTTTGACAAGCAGAGACAGAGAGGGAGAGAGGAAATTCCTCCGCCCTCTCAACTTTGCATGCTCGCGACAGACTCTCGAAACCGGAAGAATCTCCAATCGTCGCCCTCGTCGCGGTGTACGTTGGCCCTCACGCTCTTCAATGGCTGCGTCCACCACGCTCTGTCGTCCGTCGTTCGCGACTGAATTCAGTCTCTGGTTCTGGTTTAGCACGAGTGTGTGGGGACCTATCAGATTTTGCGTGCCTGTTTCACGACGAGCGAGTATCCTTCGTGCCTGGACTCCGTTCGCCGCCGACTCCTGCGTTATTTCATTTGTGTTTGCTATATGTTCTTCTCCATACCGACGCACGTGGTGTATAGAGTGTTCTCTGGGCTTGCGTCGGAGTACTGGCCATGGAATGAACTGTCAGTGCTTTTGCTTAGACTCGAAGGGAGGACATGAGCACTTGCATTTTTGCTTTCATGTGCTTTGGTACATGTCGTTGAATCCTGATCGCAGTCTATAGGAGGCGGTTTCTGCTTTTCTTTTCGTGTGATTCTGACTACGAGCAATCTGCATGTGGTGTGGTTGTGTTGTTCATTCTTTCTTGTCTGTGAGTAAACCAGACTGTGCGCAGTTTTTAATGATAGGTGAAGAATCTGCGTCGGCTTCTGTGCTTCCTACCTTTCAGCCAATGCGGGCGTGCTCGGCTAATGATTTCGATCAATATACTTGATAGCGTCTTAGTTTATAAAGATCAAGCGTCTTAAAAGGAGGAAGCGTGTGGCTTCGCCTTACCACGTAATTTGCTGTTTCGTGTTGCGCTGATAGGATTGAACTGATCGGCAGAGTTGCGAAGAATCGCAAGGTCTAATTTCACCCTGCTGTTGATCTGTCTCTTTAAGTAAACTATTCGGTTCTTACATTGGGTTCTAGCCAAAATTTACCTTATATCAATGTAAAGTTTAATCATCTATATGGAGTACATGCCCTTTTGTGTCACCGGATCATAGTGTATAAGTGAGTTTTTGAGAGTTCCTGTGCTTTGGAAGCATGTTAAGCACTACTCTTGTTGATGTTTCTTCAAGCTCTTTTACGCGAGATATGGCCAACTTGTGCGCGGAGTTAACGTCATAGGATTCATACTTACTTCTTGTCTGCTTGCTTACTTTCTAAAGAAAGGATTCTTACCTCAATGAAATAAGACGATCTGTGGCCTGCCCACCATGGCATGACCTTGAAATGGTATCTCTCTGAGCCTTTGTTCACTTTTCTATACCGTGAAACCACATATCAATTTCCAATTCTATAGCGGAGTTTTGTCATTATACCATATTAGTTAATCATTTTAACTCTTTTTTGTCAAGTCTTAGGTAACAGTTTGTCGGTGTTCGCTAGTTAATTGCAGGACCAGGTGCTCCAGCAGTTTTTAATTGTGTAAGTATTTGGAGGAACTCATCTCTCTCTGTGGATTGTAGCCGTCATGTCTTTCTAAATCATGTGAATCATCAAGAGCTCTTTGTCATGCAGATAATGGAAAAATGACAGTGATACCTTTCAAGAGTGCAATCGGCACCTATGATCATTTGTCTCGCGTAACATCTGCCATCTTGCTTTCTCTTTTCACGGTATACATGTCCTTGTATAGGCGTGAGATTGGCAAGTAGCAAGGTGAAGTACGAGCTTGACAAAAAACCAGTGGTCTTATAAAGAGTCCTTCCTCATCGTGTTTATTCCACTTGTCACCAGTTTGTTTCAGGCTTAGCAACTTTGCCTATTCAGGTTGACTTAGGAGTTGTGCTCTATCTAACTTGCTTATGTAAGTTATCGGGTGCAATATGTGGTAACATTTAATATTAGGACAGAATGCTCTTTTAAAATAGATGGTGGAAGTATTTCACTTATAATGACGATGATTATCAATTTGTTAATTACAAACAGATTTGAATGAGGAGATTACTCAGCAATGAATGTCTTATGCTAGAAAAGTTCGTCCGTGATCTTTCTTATTATCGATCGTCAAGAGTTCATTAGCAAGGCTCAATGAGTGGAAGACAAATCTCTTTGAATACATGTCACTGTATTTGATCCTCTAGAGAGTCAAACAACATTGTTGGACATATCCTCTACTCTACCAACCACTTAGTTGTAGGCCACCTTTGTAGATGTAGAATGTGGCCTACTTGGCACGGATATGTGTTATCTTCCCAGTGACGCAGAAGTGCCAGAGTGGAAGTGATGGATCAAGTAAGATAGGTTGATCGTCGTTAGCTCTAATCATCAGTGGTTTACCCACACGAACTATGGTTTCATCCCGCGTACACTTTGTAAAGATATTGATCCCAATAGACGTATGGATACTGATGCACAGGATAGATCATCATTTGAACACAATATTTAATCACTTTCCAAGCTTTCTACTTCAGACTTCTTTAACCGTTATGAGGATTGTGTTCACAATTGCTTCTTCTCACAGGAGACCATTTACCTGGTTCATTCCTCCGTGCTCGAGCCTATTGGATTACTGCCAATGATCGATCAGGTAATGAGACTTAGTTTAGATATGTTATGTTGCTGAACGCAGTACGCAGTTACAAAAGCTAGAGAGTGAAACGTGAGGGAACAATTTAAAATTCATCTCTACAACAGTGAGACCACTGAAACCGTATCCTTTGCAATTTATTGAGGTCTGAACGTTGCAACGGTATGATTCTTGTTGGCAGGGTGAGAGAATGCAAGATTATTGCTGTTTGTGCTGATGATCCTGAGTTTTGCCATTACTAGACATTAAGCAGCTTCCTCCTTCATCGCCTTGTGAAGATCCGGCCGCTTTTTTGAGGACGGATTCCTCTGACGACAATTCAGTTCTTGGAAAATTTGCTTATTAGGAAGTTGTAATAGCTAATATGATCTACTAGGTCACTGCAGTCTGTTAGCTTGATCAGTCACACAATCAAAACAACTAATGTGAAACCAAAGTTTTGCAAGTATTGGTGAAGATGCTGTCGCTATTCTAATATTTCTTTAAGTAATCACTGTTCCTGACTAATACTAGATGAAATATATATGATCCTTACTAGTGTGGTGACAGACAAGAAGAATGAGAACAAGGTCGTTAATGTTGAGGACTTTCTGCCGCTGAGGATGCCAAGTGATGCATCAAGTACTCACATGTAGAGTGTTCTCTCTCTTTAAGTAGTGTTCAGATCGAGTCTTTGGTATACTGGGGTACAGTTCCCGAGAAAATTCTTTAGTTCTGTTTAGGACACTAACTAATTTTTCTTACCTTTTCTCTTCAGTTATGGTTTCACGAATTACGTCACATCTTTTCTATAAATTGTGTCCTTTTATCTTGGTTACTTTATCTGCAGGGACTTGTATGCATCTTACATTGTTGAAAGCTTGAGGCAGTGTAGGAAGGATGGGACAGTGGATCGATGTTGTATTCAGTATGGTTATGGTTGAGGCCAATAGGGACCCCTGCTTTTTTTTTTTTTTTTTTAATGCCCTTTTAGTGATTTTTAGCATTTTGATTAAAAGTTAGTCAGTCTTCTTTCTGAGCAGTCCTTATGCGGCAGATTCAGCCTTTGGTATATACTTCCTGTAATCAAATTCTGTCTATGAATACTGCAGTAAAGAATCATAGAGAACGACAAAGTGTTCGTAAGCCCATGAACGAGTATGTATCCAAAACAATAAGTACATCATAGCTAGTGCGTTCAGATCAGAGTACAGATGAGCTTTACAGTCGCAATTGTGTCATTTCACCGCGACGGATTGCTTCAGTAGCTACGCCTGACTGTTTTGGCGTACTTCTGGCCATGCTCTCCCGAGGACAATCGCCACTGTGCTTATCGATCTTTTCTATCCTATTCATGTGTCGGATAATCGTTTTGGCCAAAACAGAGGGTGGACGGTTTGAACTAGGAGATCTTCAATCTTTTCGAATTCTTGAAAGGGTCTATTTGACCGAGGAAGTGTCATTACTGAAATGTAGGGGGCGGGATTGGATCGCCTGTTTGAAAAGGCGTGATCTAGAATGGGATACAGGACAAATAATCACTCTGTTGTCTTTCTCTATATATCGCTTCTTCTGCAGTCAAAAGACCCTCGACTTTAATCCACCATCGATGAACT
Organism: Psidium friedrichsthalianum; assembly: GCA_019149425.1. Classification (NCBI taxonomy): domain Eukaryota; kingdom Viridiplantae; phylum Streptophyta; class Magnoliopsida; order Myrtales; family Myrtaceae; genus Psidium; species Psidium friedrichsthalianum. The sequence goes on from JAGVVM010007192.1 coordinate 29,092, forward strand.
TTGCCTGGAGCTTTGTCCCATAGACATGAAACGGCTTTCGTTCTCCTGCTGCAGTATCCGCAGAGGACTCCGTTAGTCGAGTTTTGTCCCTCCAGCCCCAGTTGGACAAACAGAGCGCAATGGAGCACAAATAGAAAGCAGAATCTCCAAGAACGGTTCTGCTTGGGAAGTACGAGATTGGGGAGCTGTTGGGTCAGTGGCACTTTCGCTGTCGTCTCTGTATGACAAACGAGAGTCGACTTTTGCTCCTATATATTCAGATTCTGAAAATGCAATTCGTCTTGCTACTGTCTTAAAGCTACATTATGTATATCGAAAGAGCAGTGACAAGTTCTTTTACTCGCCAGACGATCTAGCAATTTAGATCAAATAAAATTTTGCGCTTGACCAGGTAAAGAAATATTCCCTATATAATGTTGCTGATGTAAATCCCGCGACACTTTACGACCCAAAAAAACAAAAAATTCCCACTCCACTTGCGAGGATATTGCTTTCATGGAGTGAAAGTTCCTAAGAATGTCCAACTTGTGTGTGAATCTGGATCTTGGTTTCTCTGATTGGATTGTTTTACCCCTGTAAAGAGATTCGAGTAAATATTACAACTATGTATGGAAAAAAAAGAGCAATATTAGATTATTGATTTTTGATTTGCAAAATTAATTTCACTAAAGTGATTTGCCAAACCGCAAATCCTATTTTGAACAAGCTATATGCCTAAAATCTATAATAGCGCTTGATATATTATCTAGTGCAAAATCAATTTGCAAATCAAAATCAAATCCAGCCTTTTTCATAAAAAAAAAGAAAAAGAAAAAAGAAAAAGAGAAATTGCTGTGTAATAGTAAATTGGAATGGATTAAGGATGGAAGCACCGCACATCTTTCCTTTTTCGTTTTCGCTAAGTAGAAAAAGCGTTTTCCAAGTTCTAAACTCAAAATCAAGTGTACGATTTGAGCTTTATAATTACATGATTTTGAGTAGGCCCGTCATTGCTGCATCACCAGATGAAAGTTAAGATAAAAAAACGGAAAATTGATCACATGCTCGGTGCATGAGACCGGCTCTACGCCGCAAAAGATTGAAGGGATTGTATGATAGAGGATCGACTAGGTAATACAAACCATAATGAATGGAACCGTATTTAATTGACCGGCTACCTATAATAATGTAGCAAAATATATATATGTCACCGACAAATTCTACAAAAATTTGTTTTTTTTTTTTTTGTTTTTTTTGTTTTTTCCCCGGTGTAACTACCGCAGCTGACAAGTGCATATGATGATAGGCTGTCTCCGCATGGAAAAGGCACAAACTTTATGCTCAAGTCAGCAGCCTCGTGTCACTGGAATTAGCTCAGTTCGCTTAGAAAGACCAGTCGTCCCTCTCTCTCTCTGCGCAGTCGGCAGCTAGGAAACAACCATGCAAAGCCCACATCACTTAGCAATCCTAATGGAGGTAGAGTACGAAGAGGATGGGCACATTGGGGAAAGCGAATTACTCCGTCGGATTCTGATACGCCGAGACGGCATGCTCTCGATCGCCTCGGTTGCCGATTGCCAGGGGAACTAAGATTCCCAGGACACAAGTTACGTCTCTTACCAATCATTGCCGAAGATTTTTTACACATTTTTTTGCTGGTTATGCATTCGAATTAGCTTTGTTCACGTCGTCGGAGGCCCCCCGATTGGAATGAGAATCGGCGGAGGATCCCCCCCCCCGGTGATTCGAAGCCGTGCTTGTAGTGGGATGTCGTTAGATGATGGAGTAATGATTTTGTGTGCTTTGGCAGCGAGTGATTGATTGAGGTTTATGAGGATGATTCCAACGGTTCACAGCGTGCAGAGGTGACAAGATGAAATTATAGTGGATCCCGCTCTAAACAGTAAATTTTTTTCTATTTTTTTTTCAGTGAGTCAAGGCCGATAAGAGCTGGTGTAGGGGTATTTGTAAATTATTGGAAGTATCGGATGTGACTGGATGCTCTGTCTCAAAACTTGAAGTTGAGTGGGACCATAATGCGTACTGGAATTATCGCAAAGCATAAGGTGTCAAATTCGGCGTTACTATAACACTGAGCTTCCATGATAGTAATCTTCTTTATGAATTGTAATTTCGTGAGCATTGTATTATCTTTCTACCTGAATACACAAAACACAATGAGAATTTACTTCTAAAGATCAGTGTATAACGAGTTGTTATAAAACTCTCTCTCTCTCTCTT
>JAGVVM010007193.1:0-18915 GCA_019149425.1 Psidium friedrichsthalianum
CCCCTAGTGCACCTCCGCTATTAGCTCGCGGCCCCACATAGTTTCACCACTACCCCGCCTTCCATGTTGTTGTTTTTTGCTTTCCACCATTTTTGATGCGTTTATCCCCTGTTCATACCAGCTTTTTTTCACGTGCTCCGCCCACCACTAATTTTAACTCTAAGTTTTCTCTTTGCTTAGGGATCCACCTGGACTTATTGTCCCTAATAATGCATGTGAGCTAAACTATATCTCAAGCAAAGGGATTCACTAACCTAATTCAATATATTCTTTCCGCCTTTTCTGCATTTGATTTCCAGGACTTGGTTTGATATGCTTGCTACTATTTCAGGTTCGTGCGGGGAAAACTTTTGTTAATGGAGTTGAGAGAACGAGGGTTTTATTATGGAACCCACCTTCATACGCTATGACACCTATTGTAAGTACAATGTGTTGGGAGCTCCAACACAATGATAGTTAATGCATTTTGAATCGACTTAAATCTCTCTTTCCTGTAAATAGGAATCCAATCTATTCTTTAGCTGGTCATTTGAAATTAATCGTTGTACCTGACTTCTGTATCTGGATAATCCATTGGGCAGCGTGTACCAGAGAACTCAGTGTTTGTAATGGGAGATATCGTAACAACAGTTATGATTCGCATGTATGTAAGACCACCCATCCTCTGAAGTCCTAATTTCATGACATCAAGTGCAAAGGCCGTCTTCTTTTTGGTAATATGTTGGATTATCTGTGTAGGGGGCCGCCTTCCGGCAAAGAACATAATAGGAGATCAATATTTCGCTACTGGCCACCCAATAGAATCAGGTTGGAAACAGTTCTTGAAACAGGCTGTGCTGTTGACAAGCAAGAGACCATTTCACCATCTGAACCGAAGATCAGCCTGAGGCTTCCCCCCAATGAGGGAATAGCGTCATTGTTTGTGTTTTTTGAAAAGTATAAAGACCTCTGTCATTAATTTTTCTCTTTCTTCAGTTCACGATTCTTTAGGTAGAAGCAACTTCCATTTCTTTTCTTGTCATGCTCTTGTTACTATCAAGGTAGGGTTCAAACAGAGAAAAATTGATGTCACAATGAGAAAAATGGAACGTAATTCAGAGTGCCCATCGTTTGCGATCAAGCGTTTGTGATCAGCAGCAGGTTCGGCAGCACCGCGAGATTTTCCTAACCTAATTAATCCAAAGAGATTTCAAATATTTGGAACTATGATGTCATATTGCAACATAGAAGTGAGCACACATAATTCTTCAATTTTGTTATATTCCAGACTCATTCGACCCCTGATACAGCATTTTCTGCTTTACAATACAAATAAAGCTCCAGGACATTTATCACTCCTACTAGAAGCTATGTATCTATAGAATACACTGTTTTTGTCTTTAAAGCAAGTAAATGCAGATAACTGAAAGCAACCAAAGCTGATAGCTAGAATGATTTCCCTCACCGTTGTACAGAGCCCTTCACTTAGGAATTGTGCATCAATTTAGACTGATCAGTCATATGTACATGAATCCTCTTAAACTTGACGATTCTGTTGCTATGAGGGTGCACAACAAGAGAGCAAGATATGTGCTTTCGGTGCTTTGACCTGACAAGCTTTCCTACCAGTTCCCTTGCGACGGACTTCAAATACTAAGGTCAATGGAACTTCTCCATTGCCATCAGAAGCAGTTAGACTCGCCCCAGCTCCATAAAAGCGGAACTTTATCCCCCTCAAGGACAACAGCCACTGTCCTATGGCTCTTTCTTGGTTGATAGTACTTCCTAAGCTGTAATCAAGCAATGTCTCCACATTAGCAAGTAGTGGTTGAGGCCAATTCAACATGCTTCATGCGCCCAGAAAAGAGCAAGATGTTTCTGTCTTCGGCTAAGAAATGGAGTCAATCATGAATGTATCTTGAGCATGAAAGACGGTAAATTCACTTTTCAGAACACCGCCTATATCTTGTCAACATTATAATAGCCATTTGATTGAAACAATGTACGAAAGAAGTTGGGAATTCTTACCTGACCGGTTGCAATTGTTATCTTTGAGAAGATAAACATTGACAGGTGTAGAGGTGACATGAATGCCAAAAAATGTGGCCTCGTTATACACTCATCATCTCATTGAACAATCATTGTCACCATCTTAGTCGGGACTCCGGTTGAATCTGATCCTTCCCCAACATAGAAGTTATGCACCGTGAGGCTCTGTAGAAAGAGAGAGAGAATGGCATGAGAAGCAAAATCTTCTTTCCTCCATTTTCGCATGAAGAAATGGTTAACATGTAAACTAATCGGAAAATAAAGCTCCAAAAACTCATCGTCCACAGAGTGAAATGATCTGAAGAACAGAATCCAGAAATGCGTTTTCTGGCAAAGCAACCTTTTGAGAAGAAACTGGAAAGCCAGAAACCAAATTCCACAATCTCAAATCCAAGTAAAATTTGCAGGAAGCCCTCTTAATAAACACTCTTAAGGATCTTAAGCCTGACAAAAGAATGATAATGGCAACCTAAAACAAGTGGATGTCTAAGAAGTCCCACATTCCAGACAGCTAATTCCTGCAAAGTTACACGCTGAAGATTTTCACATTCAAGCACTTAACAATAGGAAAAGCCTCGGTGATTATCAAAAGAGTGACTAGTTTTATCCAACAAAACTATAAGAAACAGGGGAAGTGCAAAAAAAAAAAAAAAATACAAATCCAGATTGCTGGAACTGAAACATGGATTCAGCATCCACCAATTATTGCTACATTTTAGGTGAAAAAAAACTCTGCTTTGTGTCTTCGGGGGGTGCGTGCGTGCATGTGGGGGGGAGACAAAGAGAGAGGGGATAGAAAGGAAAAAACCTCATGTGCCACATTCAACGGACATAAATTCGATCCAGATTATTACAGAGAATTGAGGAGCCCTAAGACAATGGTTTTAGAGATGTGACAAACAGAGAGCCTCTTCCTTTTGTTAACACTTCAATGGATGGGGGAAGAATCACTCCCTTCTTTCTCCATCTTCAGTTCAAAAGAAAATTAAAACCTTCAAAAGCAACTAATAAATCATGCCAAGAAGAGTACGTGCTTTGCTAACATTTATTTGTTTGCTGCAAAAGGAAAAGGCAAAAGATTACGAAATGGACGATCAACACGAGTAATTGGACAATTTACACTCATCGACCAGACAAACAACGATCTTCAGTTCCTAAAGACAGTACAAAAGCGAGATCTTATGTTTCATCATGAGGAAAGCCACAAAGATGCTATTGCTATACATTCTGCTCTCTGCAATTCCAGATTTGAGAACGCAATTCCTACTGAAGCTCAAGTCGAACAAATGGACTGGCTTAATAGCTCTTTCCAAGTTATGGAAATGTTATATACAAACATTAGCTGTTTGATTCCGTCTTCAATTACTAAAACATTACAGGAGTCTCCCTAGATTAAACCATATCGGTACTAATTAAACGGTGAACTTGATCGATATTCTAAGCTTCTGAATCAAGAATGCGACCAATATATAGCAGGCCCTTCTTTTGCAAGACTTAGTGAGGTCTGGCCCAAAAATTGGATAGGGGCCAAGACGCAGTCTGGCGCTCACATGGCATAGATTAGGGCATGAAAGAAAGAGAGAATAGGCAAGATACCTAGTAATAAAATATAGCATCTGTCTATTTGCAGAATCACCTAATTGATCAGCAACCAAATAAATATTAAAAAAGCATGTACATTAAGCAAACCTTAACACTGATCTGAGCTTTGTAAGGCCTGCTAGCACCCCAAATGATCAAGCAAAAAGCACTAAAAATCACCACAAATCCAAGAACGCCCATCAGGACCTGGAACCTTCTTGAAAGCCCATTATCCCCAAAACACATCATTATAATCACCTTCCTCTTGGATACCATCACACTCAGGCCAACCCTTGTCATTCCTCTTCCTCCCATTACTCCCTTTGGTCCAATAAGAAGACCGAAACGGCCCGAAAACCGGCTCTCCGAAGAGCCCCGAGAATGGCAGGGATGAGAAGGAGACTCCATGGGGCTGTTATAGGCAGGGGCAGCATGCACCACGGACGATTTATCCCCATCATTGGACTCCCTTGAAGGGCTTTGGTAGTAATAAACTGCGCGCTTTGGGATCTTGGAGAGATGGGTCCAGGCTTGTGACATCAGAATCAGACTTCGAGTGTAGCTGCACCATTTGCGAAACACAATTTGGTTGGGGATTTCGAGAAAGATGGCGAATTGGCGACGACCCAAGAGAGTCCGTGGCTTCAAGTAACTTCTTGACGGGAACTAATCACTTCCAAGTGCGGAAATTCTTGAAATTTGCAGGTTCTCTTTACAATCCCGCTGAAGAAATCAGAGAGTTGCACAAAGGGAAGCGAAGAGACACAGAAAGAAGTGAAAGAATCCGAGTCAGTGGAGACTGAATAAATAGAGCATAGGGAAGGCTTATCATTCACTCAAAGAGAGAGCGCACTGATTCGTCACCGAGCGATGGACCCGAGTCACCAGTGATGGCGACGGGAGTCGGGCCCTCCATTGTAATGGCGTCTCAAGTTGATGCTGTCGATGGTTCGTTCGGTACTGCTGTTGGGATTGAATGCGAGTAATGCTTGTGTCGCGAGGTTGCGTAGCCAAAAAGCTCAGAGGCAATGGTTTGTGTCGTTGGGCGGTCATCATCAATATATAACTACTTCAGTTTGCTCAAGTTGCAGTGATTTGGATAAGGAAAATGCTTTCGTGATAATATTTTCAGGAAGGATACAATTTCATAGTATATTCACATATCATCGCATATTTTGTATAAGTACTAATTGATTAAAAATTGTATTGTCAAAAATAATTAACAGTAACATGAGACTGTCAGGCTAGCAGTTTCCTTTATATAATAGTTAACTAGTGATGGATGGAGATTTTCAATGCAAAATTTCGTATTTTGTTGAGAATGAAACACTAGCGATTAATGTAATGCAAACGCTTCTCGCTACAACTTTTGGATGACTGAAGATATTGTGTCGCGTTTGGAAAATACCTAAAAAATCTTTTCATGCAGAGCAATCCAATTGATAAGGGCAGCTTTAATACAAGGCATGAAGAAATAGAGGAGGACGCCAACTCCAATTTTTCCGGTGGGAATGACACATGCGAACCGATGCGATAAAATTGAAGAGGCCACGTCGAACTTGCTAAACAAAAAATCAAGGAAAAGAAAAGGGATTTGCATGAACCATGTGTAATCTCAGGTCGATCATATCATGTGATTTATGACTACGATAAACTCAATCTATCTACATTTGAGTTCAGTCGAATATCACCCACTAGTATTTATATTATCAATCAAGACCGGGGGAATTCGAACCCACCTTAGGATTTCTTAGATAGGGAAATATATTATGGTAATCAACATTTAAAGACTTTTGTACTTTCGCTTTAAATTACCAAATGTGTAGTTTCTAAGAAAATCTTGCCTTTGTCCATGATCATTATTGCAATTGCAGATGATAGTGGGTCTCCATGCAAAAGTAGACACTTTGGTGCGGTGAGAGGGAAACTTGGAGGCAAAGGAGTTCCCTTTTTTTCATAGCATCAAACAAAAATGGAAATTCTTTCCCTGAGTATTATTCAAGCAACAAAGAGATCTTGATCTTCTTCTTCTTCTTTTTTTCCAGATAGATCAACAGGAATTTCAACAGGGACAGTTGCTGCCAATCAACGTAAATTTCAGCAGAAATCAATCTGGGAATGAAATGCCACTACTTGATTCTCCATCCAAACATCAACTGATGGGTTTGTAAAATCACAATGGCGACGTGATGGAGTCTTTGAGCATCATGCCGACCCTACGTTTCTTTTTCTTCCTTTTTTTTAAGTTTTGACCAGTCTTCAAGATGACTTCCATTTCAAAGATATTTCATACCTCGTGATTGCACATAATAGTCCGTGGATTCCATAATCACATGTAGAGATCGAGTGCAAAAAGATATGTATAAAACATTTTGAGTAGAAATTTAATCGAGCACATTAGGAAAAATTGTCAAAAAAGTCATAAACCGATTGCATTTTTGCTAATTCAGTTCTAAATCTTTCAGTTTTGTCAATTGAGTCATGAACCTTTTTACACTTTGCCAATTGAGTCCTATCCAGCTAATTTTTACTGAAAGCTATTGATGTGGATGCCGGTCTCTTATGTGGCACGGCCTGTGTTAATGTAAATAATTTTTAAAAATATTTTATTATTGTTTCAATTTTGTTTTATTTTTTTTTCCTTATTCCTTTTTCCGGTGGCCGGCTAGGAGGTGTTGACATATTTTTTGGTTAAATATTGATGAATGAATAACAAATAATGAATAAGGGCTCGATAGATCGGCTAACGGAATAGCCTGCGGACCGGCCAGAAGTGTGGTCCAGTGGTGGCTGTGAATGGAAAATGGGTGAAGGTAGGGTAATGGTGGTGACCGGCACTGTTGGTCCCTAAGCAATGGTGGTAGGAGGAAATGTGGCTCCGGCGAGCTCACGTCGGAGTCTCGGTTGTGATTCTTGGTGGACCATCAGGGAAGAAGAACACTCATGGAAGAAGAAAACCAAAGGGGAACAAAAATAAAAATAGAAATAAATAGAAAAATATATAAAAAAATATAATAGAAACTAGAAAAGAAGAAATAAAGTAGGTTGAAAAATGGGTCGGATCGGGTCTGGAGATTAGGCCGGCGGGGTTAATTTGTAGTTGGGCTGAAGAGTTAATAGATTGAAAATTTGGGCCTGGATAGGCCATTTTTAGACTAACTCGGACCCTTAACGTCTGGGTTGGATCTAAGCGGAGTGGGTTGGGCATACTGGCTCGAGCCGTATCATTTTCCAGAAAATAAAAAATTAGAAAGGAATAAAAATTAAAAAATTACGGAAAATTTTAAAAATTAAAAATTATTTTTTGATTAGTTTATTATTATTATTATATATTTTTAGTGTTAATTCTAATTTATAATTATTTTTATATTTTCCTACATTAGGATTCACATAGTTTCGGATTTTAATGAACATTTTGGCTTAGCATAACAAATGTGAAAGTTCTTGGATGAAAATTGGACTCAAAATTGAATAAGCTCTTAGGGTTTACAATAGGATATTGGATGTTCTTAGAGACAAATACTAGGTCGTTGTTTGCGCATTTACATTTCGATTTTACTTGATTGCGCACACTTTCAATACATTGATTGTTCTTTTCCTTTTTAGCATGGTTACATAATAAACCCAAAAAAAATTTGCATGGACACATTAGCAAATGAGAACTTTTGGAATCATAATTGGTGAAAAGACAGTGTGGACATTTTAGGAAATAAATGATCAAGTTTCGATACGAAAAGGGCAACAAGTTAAATTAGTTAGCGTAATTAAAGTTCTGGAATCCATTTAATATCTGATTCTTTGAAGTAAAGCACTCTTCCGTATTTTACTTGCGTGTCTAATAAACCACGAAGAATTGATTAGAGGTGACTTCTCATTAAATTCATATTTCATGTTAATTGACCCTAAAGTTGCGAATTGGTATGCATTTGGAAGAGCCCGAATTAAGCCTTTTGGTTTAGTAATTTATTAGCCTTCTTTTGATGGTTCACTCTTGGGAAGGTTGGGATAGGTGGGCTAGCCTTGCGGACAAGAATCCCCCACATCAGATTTGGCGAGGCCTAATGAGGGTTAGCCTCACCAAGGCTAGATCTCAGCGGATCTGGTAAGGGGAGCCCTCATCAGGCTTCGCTTGTGGCGGACGACAGCGACCCTCACCCAAGTGAGGGCAGCTGGCCTAGCCATTGCTCGTGGCTGTTGGCTGACCACCTGCAAAAGAAAGAAGATAGGAAAGAAAAAATTGAAAGAATACGAATATGTCAATGAAAATTATCCACGTCAGCGTTAGCCATACCCTGTAAAACAACCAAATAAATATTGTTTTGTGAATCATATAAGAGAGTTGAGTTGATAATAATTTAGTAAAAAAAAAGTTGATAAGTAACTCAAATTAAAGTAGTTATTTTACATAAGAGTTCTTTTTAAGTTTTTATCAGAATTTTACATAAGAGTTGATAACTTAAGAATGTTGAGGTAAATAAACAAAAGTTGGCACTCGTTCTAAAAGTGGGTAATTTTTTAAAGGACCAAATCATATTAGCAAGTGACTCAAATAAGAGTTGGTAACTCGAAAGGAAAATGGTTTGGTAAATACCTTGAGTTAAGTTTGGTAATTCAACACAAGAGTTAGTAATTTTAAACATTAGTAAGCTATGCAAACAAACATTGATAAGTTATTTAAAATGCCAGTAATCGTAGAACAATGAAAATAAACTCTGGTAATTAAATCAAGTAAGAGTCAGTAATCTTAAACAACATTGTAACTTATATGATATAAAATGTTCGTGAATATGCAGATAAAAACTAGTAAAGAGTTAGTAATCTAAACTGTCGGTATCTTAATTAAAAAAAAAGTTGGGCATGTATCACATTTCACTAATAAAGATAGCAATTGATTTTAAGCGTTCACAAAATATCCAAATAAAAGTCAGTCGATTGTTGAAAAAGCTAGTTATGTCGAAACAATTGATGGAGGGTAAGTAAGTAATTTGAATAAGAATTGGTAGCTTAAAATTGGTTAGTAACTTAATGGAATAAATCCCGATAAGTCACTCAAAATAATGTCGGTATTTCGTGTAAAGGTCGATAACTTTAGCATATCAACTGGCGAATTCAAACGAACTACACCATTGTCGACGGGCATTTTCGTTTAACAAAGTTCAATCTACAATATTAAATCAACTAATTGCCATTGACATGATAAATTACCTTTTTTCATTGGAGAGAGAGGGAGAGAGTGTGTGTGTTATGGAGGAGTGAGCACAAAATGCTACATAAGAATTCAGACAAGACTAGTAGTGAGAATATACTTGGTGATGACAAGACAAGCATGAAGAGGTAAACGCTGGGAAGAGGTTTCTTATTTTAGTTGTTGATGAATGTCTTTGCCGGGCTTCTTGGTAAGCATTGACCCTCCCATCCATCCATTCCCAAAACCAACCCTCCCACAATGTCAGTCTCCCTCCTGAAAGACCAACAAAAGGAAAAAAAACATGCACCCCACGTCCATTTTCATCCACGTTCAGACAACCAATTCAGTTCTGTAACCCACAACTTCTGCAAGAGATCAGCAAAAAACAAGACCAAATCTCCATACTTGTTCCTCCTTTCCATCTCCTGTGTTTCCCCTCCATTCTCTCCGTCTCTTTCGGATTCTGCAGGTCCTTCCAATTCTTTCCTTAGATCGAGTCATCAATGGTTCGGGCCCTCGAACACGAGCGTAGCATGCAGAAGTCGAAGTCCTTCCATTTCAAGCGCATATTCGACCGACACAACCAAGGCAATGCAGTTCTCGACAGCGGAGTAGCGGACGGGCTTCAATTCAGAAGCCAAGGCTCGAGAGTCGCAGAACTGATGGAGAACCAAGACATTGGTTGGGTTTTCGATCGGAGTAACGATCCTGTTTCGGGCCTTGAAGGAGACGAGGCAAGAACAGCCAGCTCGCCCGCCAAGGCATCATCATCAGGTATATAAAACATAGAAGCACAGAATCTAGACATACCCACAATTTAACTTCTTCCCTCTGTTGACCAATCTGAATCGGCCTATATCATTGAATTCTCAAAAAATTTAGTCTGAAATATCAGGGTCAATGATAAACCAAGGCAAAATGTAAAACTTGTCATTTGGATCAACTTTTGGTTCTTTTTTCTTGCAGACATGGAGCTGATGAAGGAAAGATTCGCCAAGCTGCTCTTGGGTGAGGACATGTCTGGTGGTGGAAAGGGTGTTTCTTCAGCTTTGGCTCTGTCAAATGCTATCACGAATCTTGCTGGTATTTTCAATTCTCTCTTCTGACAGATTTTCAATTTTGGGCTTCTGCTTTTCAAATTGAGAAATGACATCTGCTACAAGGAGACCTGAAGCATCGGAAATTCATCACAATCATGTGATAAGAAGTGAAATACATGGCAATTCATGCTTTGTTTTGTGGTAATGCAGCTTCCATTTTCGGAGAGCAGCGTCGGTTAGAGCCAATGTCTCCAGAAAGGAAGGCTAGATGGAGAAAAGAAATCGACTGGCTTTTGTCTGTGACTGATCACATCGTCGAATTGTTCCCTCAACGCAAAAGTCCCAAGATGGAACCAATATGGAGGTCATCTCTTTCTCTCTCTCTCGGAAATGGATCATTTGAAAAACGAACAACGATCTCTTTGTTAACCAATCCTGACTAGTCCCAATTTGCAGGTAATGATAACGCGACAAAGAAACGATCTGCACATGAACATCCCAGCACTGCGCAAGCTCGATGCCATGCTACTAGTCAGTTCCTGCAATGGCTTGACTTGCTAAGAAGGAAGAAAAATATCTTCGAAGCTGTATTAACACGGTTTCTTATGTTCATGAACAGGGCTATCTGGACAATTTGGAGGTCAGAATGAATTCTGGTATGTCTCTAGAAATGCCAATGAATCTGAGAAAGGGAAAGCACAGAGGGAAGATGATAAATGGTGGCTACCGACTGTCGAAGTTCCTCCAAACGGCTTATCTGATGGCTCACGGAAATGGCTGCTGTTCCAGAAGGAATCAGTGAACCAAGTTCTAAAAGCAGCAATGGCCATCAATGCTCAAGTATTATCAGAAATGTCAATTCCCGAGGACTACATCGAATCCCTTCCTAAGGTACAACAGACACACGTAGTAGTATATCTCCTCACAGTACGTAAGACTAGTAATTCATTATCAGAAGGCAAAAGATCAACATGATGATCCTATTGGCTACATTGTGCAAACATCTTCTCTGTTTCAAAAGATCTAAACCAAGAAATTGCGACTATTTTTTGGCCAGAATGGGAGAGCAAGCCTTGGTGATTCAATTTACAAGTGCATCACAGTGGAGTACTTTGATCCTGATCAATTCTTGTCCACCATGGACTTATCAACAGAACACAAAGTCCTGGACCTCAAGGACAAGATCGAGGCCTCCATTGTGATCTGGATGCGGAAGATGCACCAGAAGGATGGGAAGTCACCATGGGGATCAGCTATAAGCTTGGAGAAGAGGGAACTCTTTGAAGAGCGAGCTGAGACCATCCTCCTCCTTCTCAAACAGCGGTTCCCCGGGATACCTCAGTCCTCTCTCGACACCTCGAAAATCCAATTTAACAAGGTAAAGTACAAAATCTCCTGAGCAGTAAAATCATTAGAGACAATCCACAGGCCAACGCATCATCGAAAGAGACTTCTTTAACAGAAACTATACCGTCTTCGGAAAAATTTCCAAGAGCCAATTATTGTACCGTTACATATACTCTCATTGGTTCCCGATTACCTCTGGCTCTGCAAGTTTATCTATACATTGCTCACATTAGAAATAGAAACTTTGTTTTCAGGCCAATATTTTTTGTTTAGTGCTCTTGCATTACCTTCTTCTCGCTAAAACCATCTAATATTGACAGGATGTGGGACAGTCAATCCTAGAGAGTTACTCAAGAGTCATAGAGAGCTTGGCATTCACAGTAATTTCGAGAATAGAGGATGTCCTTTACGCAGACTGTGGCTCAAAATCCATCACTAGCAGAACCTGACCAGCCACCCTTAAATGACGAGGAAGAGGTAGAGGCCTTGCAAACTGCAGAAACACCAAATTCAAAGACACTGTCCGACTTCATGGGCTGGAAAGTCGGGAAGGAAGGGAGCATAATGAAGAGGGAAAGCTCAATAAGCAATTTAGAAAGTTTTGTTGTAGATGGTGAGGGACATATTGTGAGTAGATCACCACATGTTCCTAATATAAAGAAGGTTTCCTATTTAGAGAAGCTTGAGAACTTGAGTGGCCTAAGAAGCCCGACGGCTCGGCACTGAAGAGAACAAGGAGAGATGAAGAAGAGGAAAAGGCAATCGAGAGCGATTCAGATTTTGAATGTGTAGAATACAGCGACAGCATATCAAATGTAAATATCCAGATTGCGTAGAATTTTTAGGGACTGGTACATCCTCCAAGGGAAGTCTTGATGTCCAATTCATTCTTTATAGTGTCTGTACTTCTCTTCTCCCTCTTATCGGTCTGCTCTTATCGATGTAAACTGATTAGCTAGAGAACTTCATCACAGATTGGCTAATGAATACGCAAAATCCTAATTTTTGTGGAGGGGGATATAGATAGCGGTCCACGTGGCACCAAAACATTAAGTAAGCCTTCGCGTCGGTGTCCGACACGGACACGCCTTCGACAAACGTCCAACACGTGATCAACGAATGTCGAAGATCCAACATGTAATCAAAGCTCGAACACCAGCACGTAGTCAAAGCTCGAACACATTTTCGTGAATTGAAAGAACTTTTGCTCTCAAAATATTAAATCAAACTTGCCCTTTGACTTAAGCCAAGCACAGCCCAAAAAGTGAGGTCCTTCGCATTTCATCCGTGCCATTTTATAGAGCTCGTTAGACTTGTATCTAACTTGGTTCCGATGTGAGACTTCTTTGTATAACTAGAAAGCCTACTGAACTCATTTGTGGCCTCTTATACAAATTTCTCTTTGTTGCTTTCACTCTTATTTTCATGGACATTAAAGAAATGACCACGCTTATTTTGCCCTTGCTGCTCACTGTTCGTCCTTGATGTTGATCATTCATTTCTACTGCTGCTAATCGATCCTTCTCATCGCTGCTGTTCGGTGATTCTGCCTTGCTATTGCCTATGCTCCCTATTTGTCCACTGATTTGAGATCATCACTGGTCGTGTTGCTGTTGAGGCCAAAGGGACCAAGAGTTGTGTTTTGCCAAGTTACCGAGTTTACTGCCTCGACATTGTCATCAATTCATACACCTTCACCTCTTTAACCACAAGTCATTTGCATAATTCCCTTTGTATCAAATTATTCTAATTAAAATATTCATAAAAATTGATAATTTATCATATATATATGATAAATTATCAATTTTTATGAATATTTTAATTAGAATAATTTGATACAAAAGGGAATTATGCAAATGACTTGTGGTTAAAGAGGTGAAGGTGTATGAATTGATGACAATGTCGAGGCAGTACTCGGTAACTTGGCAAAACACAACTCTTGGTCCCTTTGGCCTCAACAGCAACACGACCAGTGATGATCTCAAATCAGTGGACAAATAGGGAGCATAGGCAATAGCAAGGCAGAATCACCGAACAGCAGCGATGAGAAGGATCGATTAGCAGCAGTAGAAATGAATGATCAACATCAAGGACGAACAGTGAGCAGCAAGGGCAAAATAAGCGTGGTCATTTCTTTAATGTCCATGAAAATAAGAGTGAAAGCAACAAAGAGAAATTTGTATAAGAGGCCACAAATGAGTTCAGTAGGCTTTCTAGTTATACAAAGAAGTCTCACATCGGAACCAAGTTAGATAACAAGTCTAACGAGCTCTATAAAATGGCACGGATGAAATGCGAAGGACCTCACTTTTTGGGCTGTGCTTGGCTTAAGTCAAAGGGCAAGTTTGATTTAATATTTTGAGAGCAAAAGTTCTTTCAATTCACGAAAATGTGTTCGAGCTTTGACTACGTGCTGGTGTTCGAGCTTTGATTACATGTTGGATCTTCGACATTCGTTGATCACGTGTTGGACGTTTGTCGAAGGCGTGTCCGTGTCGGACACCGACGCGAAGGCTTACTTAATGTTTTGGTGCCACGTGGACCGCTATCTATATCCCCCTCCACAAAAATTAGGATTTTGCGTATCATTAGCCAATCTGTGATGAAGTTCTCTAGCTAATCAGTTTACATCGATAAGAGCAGACCGATAAGAGGGAGAAGAGAAGTACAGACACTATAAAGAATGAATTGGACATCAAGACTTCCCTTGGAGGATGTACCAGTCCCTAAAAATTCTACGCAATCTGGATATTTACATTTGATATGCTGTCGCTGTATTCTACACATTCAAAATCTGAATCGCTCTCGATTGCCTTTTCCTCTTCTTCATCTCTCCTTGTTCTCTTCAGTGCCGAGCCGTCGGGCTTCTTAGGCCACTCAAGTTCTCAAGCTTCTCTAAATAGGAAACCTTCTTTATATTAGGAACATGTGGTGATCTACTCACAATATGTCCCTCACCATCTACAACAAAACTTTCTAAATTGCTTATTGAGCTTTCCCTCTTCATTATGCTCCCTTCCTTCCCGACTTTCCAGCCCATGATGAAGTCGGACAGTGTCTTTGAATTTGGTGTTTCTGCAGTTTGCAAGGCCTCTACCTCTTCCTCGTCATTTAAGGGTGGCTGGTCAGGTTCTGCTAGTGATGGATTTTGAGCCACAGAGTCTGCGTAAAGGACATCCTCTATTCTCGAAATTACTGTGAATGCCAAGCTCTCTATGACTCTTGAGTAACTCTCTAGGATTGACTGTCCCACATCCTGTCAATATTAGATGGTTTTAGCGAGAAGAAGGTAATGCAAGAGCACTAAACAAAAAATATTGGCCTGAAAACAAAGTTTCTATTTCTAATGTGAGCAAATGTATAGATAAACTTGCAGAGCCAGAGGTAATCGGGAACCAATGAGAGTATATGTAACGGTACAATAATTGGCTCTTGGAAATTTTTCCGAAGACGGTATAGTTTCTGTTAAAGAAGTCTCTTTCGATGATGCGTTGGCCTGTGGATTGTCTCTAATGATTTTACTGCTCAGGAGATTTTGTACTTTACCTTGTTAAATTGGATTTTCGAGGTGTCGAGAGAGGACTGAGGTATCCCGGGGAACCGCTGTTTGAGAAAGGAGGAGGATGGTCTCAGCTCGCTCTTCAAAGAGTTCCCTCTTCTCCAAGCTTATAGCTGATCCCCATGGTGACTTCCCATCCTTCTGGTGCATCTTCCGCATCCAGATCACAATGGAGGCCTCGATCTTGTCCTGAGGCCAGGACTTTGTGTTCTGTTGATAAGTCCATGGTGGACAAGAATTGATCAGGATCAAAGTACTCCACTGTGATGCACTTGTAAATTGAATCACCAAGGCTTGCTCTCCCATTCTGCCAAAAAATAGTCGCAATTTCTTGGTTTAGATCTTTTGAAACAGAGAAGATGTTTGCACAATGTAGCCAATAGGATCATCATGTTGATCTTTTGCCTTCTGATAATGAATTACTAGTCTTACGTACTGTGAGGAGATATACTACTACGTGTGTCTGTTGTACCTTAGGAAGGGATTCGATGTAGTCCTCGGGAATTGACATTTCTGATAATACTTGAGCATTGATGGCCATTGCTGCTTTTAGAACTTGGTTCACTGATTCCTTCTGGAACAGCAGCCATTTCCGTGAGCCATCAGATAAGCCGTTTGGAGGAACTTCGACAGTCGGTAGCCACCATTTATCATCTTCCCTCTGTGCTTTCCCTTTCTCAGATTCATTGGCATTTCTAGAGACATACCAGAATTCATTCTGACCTCCAAATTGTCCAGATAGCCCTGTTCATGAACATAAGAAACCGTGTTAATACAGCTTCGAAGATATTTTTCCTTCCTTCTTAGCAAGTCAAGCCATTGCAGGAACTGACTAGTAGCATGGCATCGAGCTTGCGCAGTGCTGGGATGTTCATGTGCAGATCGTTTCTTTGTCGCGTTATCATTACCTGCAAATTGGGACTAGTCAGGATTGGTTAACAAAGAGATCGTTGTTCGTTTTTCAAATGATCCATTTCCGAGAGAGAGAGAAAGAGATGACCTCCATATTGGTTCCATCTTGGGACTTTTGCGTTGAGGGAACAAATTCGACGATGTGATCAGTCACAGACAAAAGCCAGTCGATTTCTTTTCTCCATCTAGCCTTCCTTTCTGGAGACATTGGCTCTAACCGACGCTGCTCTCCGAAAATGGAAGCTGCATTACCACAAAACAAAGCATGAATTGCCATGTATTTCACTTCTTTATCACATGATTGT
The DNA here is from genome assembly GCA_019149425.1 of Psidium friedrichsthalianum. Taxonomy (NCBI): domain Eukaryota; kingdom Viridiplantae; phylum Streptophyta; class Magnoliopsida; order Myrtales; family Myrtaceae; genus Psidium; species Psidium friedrichsthalianum. Next base: position 15,961 of record JAGVVM010007193.1, read on the forward strand.
GATGAATTTCCGATGCTTCAGGTCTCCTTGTAGCAGATGTCATTTCTCAATTTGAAAAGCAGAAGCCCAAAATTGAAAATCTGTCAGAAGAGAGAATTGAAAAATACCAGCAAGATTCGTGATAGCATTTGACAGAGCCAAAGCTGAAGAAACACCCTTTCCACCACCAGACATGTCCTCACCCAAGAGCAGCTTGGCGAATCTTTCCTTCATCAGCTCCATGTCTGCAAGAAAAAAGAACCAAAAGTTGATCCAAATGACAAGTTTTACATTTTGCCTTGGTTTATCATTGACCCTGATATTTCAGACTAAATTTTTTGAGAATTCAATGATATAGGCCGATTCAGATTGGTCAACAGAGGGAAGAAGTTAAATTGTGGGTATGTCTAGATTCTGTGCTTCTATGTTTTATATACCTGATGATGATGCCTTGGCGGGCGAGCTGGCTGTTCTTGCCTCGTCTCCTTCAAGGCCCGAAACAGGATCGTTACTCCGATCGAAAACCCAACCAATGTCTTGGTTCTCCATCAGTTCTGCGACTCTCGAGCCTTGGCTTCTGAATGAAGCCCGTCCGCTACTCCGCTGTCGAGAACTGCATTGCCTTGGTTGTGTCGGTCGAATATGCGCTTGAAATGGAAGGACTTCGACTTCTGCATGCTACGCTCGTGTTCGAGGGCCCGAACCATTGATGACTCGATCTAAGGAAAGAATTGGAAGGACCTGCAGAATCCGAAAGAGACGGAGAGAATGGAGGGGAAACACAGGAGATGGAAAGGAGGAACAAGTATGGAGATTTGGTCTTGTTTTTTGCTGATCTCTTGCAGAAGTTGTGGGTTACAGAACTGAATTGGTTGTCTGAACGTGGATGAAAATGGACGTGGGGTGCATGTTTTTTTTCCTTTTGTTGGTCTTTCAGGAGGGAGACTGACATTGTGGGAGGGTTGGTTTTGGGAATGGATGGATGGGAGGGTCAATGCTTACCAAGAAGCCCGGCAAAGACATTCATCAACAACTAAAATAAGAACCTCTTCCCAGCGTTTACCTCTTCATGCTTGTCTTGTCATCACCAAGTATATTCTCACTACTAGTCTTGTCTGAATTCTATGTAGCATTTTGTGCTCACTCCTCCATAACACACACACTCTCTCCCTCTCTCTCCAATGAAAAAAGGTAATTTATCATGTCAATGGCAATTAGTTGATTTAATATTGTAGATTGAACTTTGTTAAACGAAAATGCCCGTCGACAATGGTGTAGTTCGTTTGAATTCGCCAGTTGATATGCTAAAGTTATCGACCTTTACACGAAATACCGACATTATTTTGAGTGACTTATCGGGATTTATTCCATTAAGTTACTAACCAATTTTAAGCTACCAATTCTTATTCAAATTACTTACTTACCCTCCATCAATTGTTTCGACATAACTAGCTTTTTCAACAATCGACTGACTTTTATTTGGATATTTTGTGAACGCTTAAAATCAATTGCTATCTTTATTAGTGAAATGTGATACATGCCCAACTTTTTTTTTTAATTAAGATACCGACAGTTTAGATTACTAACTCTTTACTAGTTTTTATCTGCATATTCACGAACATTTTATATCATATAAGTTACAATGTTGTTTAAGATTACTGACTCTTACTTGATTTAATTACCAGAGTTTATTTTCATTGTTCTACGATTACTGGCATTTTAAATAACTTATCAATGTTTGTTTGCATAGCTTACTAATGTTTAAAATTACTAACTCTTGTGTTGAATTACCAAACTTAACTCAAGGTATTTACCAAACCATTTTCCTTTCGAGTTACCAACTCTTATTTGAGTCACTTGCTAATATGATTTGGTCCTTTAAAAAATTACCCACTTTTAGAACGAGTGCCAACTTTTGTTTATTTACCTCAACATTCTTAAGTTATCAACTCTTATGTAAAATTCTGATAAAAACTTAAAAAGAACTCTTATGTAAAATAACTACTTTAATTTGAGTTACTTATCAACTTTTTTTTACTAAATTATTATCAACTCAACTCTCTTATATGATTCACAAAACAATATTTATTTGGTTGTTTTACAGGGTATGGCTAACGCTGACGTGGATAATTTTCATTGACATATTCGTATTCTTTCAATTTTTCTTTCCTATCTTCTTTCTTTTGCAGGTGGTCAGCCAACAGCCACGAGCAATGGCTAGGCCAGCTGCCCTCACTTGGGTGAGGGTCGCTGTCGTCCGCCACAAGCGAAGCCTGATGAGGGCTCCCCTTACCAGATCCGCTGAGATCTAGCCTTGGTGAGGCTAACCCTCATTAGGCCTCGCCAAATCTGATGTGGGGGGATTCTTGTCCGCAAGGCTAGCCCACCTATCCCAACCTTCCCAAGAGTGAACCATCAAAAGAAGGCTAATAAATTACTAAACCAAAAGGCTTAATTCGGGCTCTTCCAAATGCATACCAATTCGCAACTTTAGGGTCAATTAACATGAAATATGAATTTAATGAGAAGTCACCTCTAATCAATTCTTCGTGGTTTATTAGACACGCAAGTAAAATACGGAAGAGTGCTTTACTTCAAAGAATCAGATATTAAATGGATTCCAGAACTTTAATTACGCTAACTAATTTAACTTGTTGCCCTTTTCGTATCGAAACTTGATCATTTATTTCCTAAAATGTCCACACTGTCTTTTCACCAATTATGATTCCAAAAGTTCTCATTTGCTAATGTGTCCATGCAAATTTTTTTTGGGTTTATTATGTAACCATGCTAAAAAGGAAAAGAACAATCAATGTATTGAAAGTGTGCGCATCAAGTAAAATCGAAATGTAAATGCGCAAACAACGACCTAGTATTTGTCTCTAAGAACATCCAATATCCTATTGTAAAACCCTAAGAGCTTATTCAATTTTGAGTCAATTTTCATCCAAGAACTTTCACATTTGTTATGCTAAG
>JAGVVM010007194.1:0-25487 GCA_019149425.1 Psidium friedrichsthalianum
TGAACTTGTCCTCATTTTGCCATAAGCTACTCCAACAATGAACGTGATTCTATGAAACACCTCTGTAAATACACCAGTACAGCAGTTTCAAATTAAAAAAACATTCATGGACCTGCAGTCCTTTTAAAGCATCTTTATTCCCAATCAATAGCATAAGAAGAGACCTGAAAGTCGCACCTTTCCAGTTTAAGTGTAAACTAGTTTCCTAGTGACCACGACAAACTTGGAGTTTTAGTTCCAATTCCAGAAAAACTCGACTCTGTTCATCTGACTTCAGAGGCTTATTCTAGTTCAAACAATGCAGCTTCTCCGAGTTGACGCTCCTTTTGATCCTATCAAGTAGAACCCAATTCCAAAGACATTCGATTACCGAAAAGCTAGACTTCAGCCACTTTTGCAAGTTTTCTTCACTCACCTATCCATTCATTAACACAATCTCCACAAAACCACGCAAGTCATCCACATGCCCTTTCTCAACTCTTGACAAAAAACACTCTCCGCCCAAAATTTTACCCTGGTAGAGTCAGTCAGGATTTTTCCCACACAATTTAGACATTCAGATGACCAATTCAAACTACAAAATGTATTACATCAGGAACACAAGTGAAGGAGGACCTTGTGAGGAGCACTCTGGGCCTATTTTTAGAGGCAATTTTAGACAGAGGCAGACCTTAGTCAGCAAATGTTTTGAACGACTCTGCAAATTTACATCCAACTTCAAAATCAATCATCAAGAAGAACCTAGCTTGACTCCTGGTCGAGATACTCCCCTTCCACTGAAGCCAAACACATAATTTACAAGATACAGTTCTCAACTCGACATGATAAAAAACTAAGTTTTCCACCCAGCGAAACATGACCCAAACACACCCAAGCTCATTCCTGCACCCTCTGCTTGTCAAAATCACTAGCATTTTCTTTATAAGATTTTCTCTTCACCATCCATGCAATCGCCGCCACAAGAATGCCACGTCGGCGATCTTCGCACACTCAACTGCCTAGTACCTCTCAACCTCTCACACTATCCTCGCCTCAACAATAGGCTCAAGGCATCATGAGATGCCAGAAGCATAGTCGGCAAAATGCACGATTATACTCATTAGCAGAGACCGAGAAAAATATTCAAAAAATATGGATGTTCCACAGATAAGCAAAGCAAATGGCATTACGGCAAAAGTTGATGAACTAAACAAGTGCGTACCTGGAGTGAGACAAAAGAAATACCGACAATGAATGGCAGCGTGAAGGCGGAGCAACGGCGTCCCGAGGGAATCAGCTCGCTTGAGGTCTCGAGGAGCTTCTCTCCGAAATTCGACCACGTCTAGGTTCAAGGGCATCGGGTAAGAAGAGAGTTCGACGTCGTTGAGCGAGGTGAGAAGCGAACAGAGATGACGCGTAACGCGAGCAAAGTCTAGGGTTGCTTTATCCAGGGTTCGTTTTTTGTTTTGGGCTTGTTTAGTTGTTTCCTTGTTTGGGCTCACGTGTAGCCCAGGCCCGCACAGGGAAACAATAAAGCGACAATTACCGAAGCCGACTCAGGCCCGACCCAAAAATGCACAATATCGGTCGGGTCGGGTCCTTTTTCGGTCGGGTTGCCTGTTTGGTATGGACACACCCCTAGTTTGGCATGGGAAAATATTATAATTCGCTGGTTATCTGCCTAGAATTTGTATGGTCGCAGCATTCGAGAAGACCCCAAGTTTTTTGCTCACTCCTTATTGACCAGGAGAGGAAAGCATGGGACATTCAGAGGCTAAAACTATTATTTGATGAATTCTGGCTATTCCCAATGACTGAAAGGTAGACCCTCGATGGACGAGCCCAAATCTTGAGAACCCAGCCACCGAAACAGGGAGTCTTGAAGTTGAACATCGACGGCTCGTGGTGCGAAGGCAGATTGGAAGCAGCCGCAGCGGGGGTTTTAGGGACGAGCACGGCGTCCTCGTAGACCCCTCGAATTTGGTGGACGATGCCTTCGCATCAAAAGAAATCTTGAGAACCCAGCCATGAAAATCGAAGAAGAGCACCTTAAAGGAACAACCTTTACCTCGTTGGTGGAAGCCACCGAAACAGGGAGGCTTGAAGTTGAACATCGACGGCTCGTGGTGCGGAGGCAGATCGGAAGCAGCCGCGGCGGGGGTTTGTAGGGACGAGCACGCCGTCCTTGTGGCCGTTTGGCCGTGAAAATTCGAGCAGAGACTCCTCCCCTCATAGCCGAAACCCTAGCCATGAGAGAGGGTCTTCGGTAATTGAAGGGGTTCGAGCGAGGAAGTAGATCTGAGAGAAGAAGTGCTTTGGGAGCGATCGGCACGAAGTGAAGATTGCGTTAATCTCTGATAGCTTATCAGTGGTGATAGCTTCGCAGTTTCCTTATCAGATCCGCCCAAGCTCCATGGCCCATCCGCAATCTTTTGGTGATTGCGTTAATCTCGGTTGCTCTCTCTCTGCCTTCCCATGAAAGCCATTGTTGCCGTCGTCATTTCCCCTTTGGTTTCCGTTACAAGTATGCTTCTCGCGCTTGACTGATACTCGAGCGTTTTTTTTTTCTGATTTCTTCTCTCGTTAACGGCTCTCATGAGTATCATCCTCCATGTCGGTTCCATTTGTCTACTGAACAACCTTCTCCCCCAAAACACCCCCCCCCTCCCTTCTCGTAATGCGTCTTTGTGCTCGTCTGTATGTTTTCGATCTGGATTATGTACTGTAGACGCTGCTTTGTCGACTGCTGCGTTGTCGTGAAGGCGGCCGCTCCAGCCACCATTCCCATTTTCTCTGTCTGCTTTGTTCTTTTTCCGCATTCAGTTTTCCCGAAAATGCCCACCTTCGTTTTCCATGCCTTTCCTGGATTTGGGTATGCAATTGACATTCCTTGCTTCCTCGAAAATGGAGGAAAAAAAAAACGATGAGGAGGAAACCCGAGACCCAAACGGAATTGTGTGGGTCATATTCAATTCACAGCTCAATTCAGAACATGCTATTTCATACGGATCATGTATCATGAAAACGAACCAGTGACAATCATACTTATCGCTTCTCAACTCGTGTTATAATATGTGAAGTAACTTTAATATTTGGTTGTTATTTTATTTAGACTCTTGTGACAACAACCAAATAAAATGATTTTCTTTTTTTTTTTTGGCTCAATAGATAAAATAAATGATTAGAAGAAATCGAGTTGTTTTATTTTGAGATATGTGCACCGCAAAGTTTTAGGATAGTCAAGTCTTGAAACTTATGGCAAACAATCTAGTCCTAAAACTTCTCAACTCTATGCAATGGAGTCCTTCCTCTTGACTAAGGTTTAATTAGATCCTCATTTTAATTTTGTTCAATGCAATTCTCATACACCTTTTAAAGTCAAAACCAACTAGATCTTTCTGGTGAATATTGTTATGTCAACATCCAACGTGTCTATGCAACTAAATTCTATGACTTACATTTATGGACTTGTGCATGGATGCAGCCACATCGGCAAATTTCGAAAAGACCATACGAAGATTGCCGTCAAACACATACAATCATATCAACTAATATCAAGATCCAATTCCCAGAAACCTCGTGCTGATACTAGAAGTAAGTAACTAGGTCAATTCCATCTGGATATCGGGCCCAAATCAGCCGATTCATAAAGGGATCAGTTTGGTTCTCGATTTTAATAACTGAGAATTGGCCTTGATCGGTTCTGTTCCTGGTTCTACACCTTGAACTGATCAATTCTATTGACAAACCCATAACTTGCAAGGCTGGCTCTAGGGTCTAACCCTAAGTAAGTTCTCTCTCTCTCTCTCTCTCTCTCTCTCTCTCGCGCAAAGTATTTGTTGAAACAAAATAAAAGGAAAAAAAAATCCAATCGATTACAAGATCGACACAGTTGGTTTTCGATTCAACCTAACTACCCTAAAATCGATCACCCCTAGCTAATAGTACTCTAGTTCTATTTGTCAATAGCTGTAGACGCAGAAATGAATTGAGATGAATGATATAAATCGTTATAGTTGTGCATAGATATTGAAATGATATTTGTTAGTATCGGAACTTAGGTTTATAGTCTTTTGGACGTAGACTTTATGGAACGTTGCGAGGTAGCATGTTAATCTTTAATGTGTTAATCTTTTAAGAGGAACCAAGGTGTATGTTCCAATTCGGGTTCAGAGACACATGCTTCACTTTGTAAAATAATAGGAGCAAGCGAAATTGTACCTTCGAAGAAGCGTCCGAAGGCTTTCGAGGCACGGTTTCGAGAAGAAGGCAAGAGGAATTGAGTACGGGAAGAGCCTCATCAGCCTATCGCGGAAACCGATTGAGGTGGAGTTTACAAAGTGATGATCAGTTTGCATCGTCTAGCGAAGGAATTAAGTAGACGCAGAGATGCGTATTTCCTTTTTGGTGGAATTTTTAATATAGAAACATATATATTTCAATAACAGATTATCGTTGGTCATGTGTATGGAGCAGCGTCCTTCGAGTAAGAGAATAACCATTTCATTTATGAGTGGAGATGTGACAATTTTAGGACACAAAGTGGAGATCATGAATCGATGTATCATATCCAGAAAGAGCTTTGGTTCAAGAGAATGGTTGAATCCGATGACCTTTTGGAAAATGTCACCAATTCAGCTACCATCTTATTTTTCGTCCACCTCAATTTCTAGTTTTCTCAATTTGATTGATTCTTGCCAAAATTGTTTACATTTGAATTGCAAAAAAAGAAAAGAAAAGAAAAGAAAAGAAATGTTACTTTTTCATGTATAATTTTATTAAAACATATTTTTAACATTGTTGTCAACATCTAAATAGTAAAAAAGTTGCATAAATTACTTTTTTCAATTTTAAACCAATTCAAAAATTAAAAGCTTAAATTGTGTTTTCACCCAATAGTATTTTTCTTCTCAAAGTATAGTTTATCAAATAGTTTTCGCATCTATCCAAAGCACTTTAAGTTAAATTCCTTTGCACTTTCCCCAAAATCCCTTGAAAAAACTGAACAAAAAGCGGTCTTATTCTTTCGCTTTTCCTATCTTTGATGGCATGGAAGAAACTTGACCTGTCCAACTTTAGTTAGTTGATAATGAGGAGGCCCTTGATAACGGTAATCCGGTTTAAAAAAAAAAAAAATACAAAGCAGAGATCTTGTTTGCATCTTAAGATCAATGAAGCATCACAAATAACAAGGGGTAAAACTCGCAGACCAAGGGAACTGCATTCAAGCATTCAGATGGTAATCATGTAAAGATTAGCCGATAAATGACAATCAAAGAGTAGATTACGCCAAACCTGTGAACCAGACGGCCATATCTTCACAAGCTCGAGCTAGTACGATGCAGAGATGTTAACTTCCTTTGGCATGAAGCACTCCAAATTTTCCTATACACTAAACTGATCGCTTCAGGTGTTTCCGGTGCCTAACTCTTCCAGATGGTTAACCTATAAAATGGAATTTTCCTATATGCTAAACTAAGCCGCCTGCACATGGAAATTGACTAATGGGGGGTGAGCCCACACACACGGAAATGAATAACATTGGCCATTAGAAAGTCCAATCAAAAAGCTTAAATTGGTAGGTGGAAGAAGCCCATATGGATATAAAGAGCATATATGACCCATTCACAACCAATGTGAGACAGCAACAACCTCAATAATGTTAATTATCAAGGCGGGCATAAGCAGGAATGCAACAACTACTACATAGAAGGTTGGGGGAATGCAAGAGCATCTGTGTAAAGAAAACTACCAATCGAGATAGCATTGGTGCTCCTCTGGTACCTGAATGAACACACGGAACAATGAGATGTCAATGGATACAATCGAACCGACCGCCAAATAAGAGAATTGGCAAAACACTTACACGTAGCATAGCGAGTGAACAAGATTTTGCAATCTGTCGGCAGAGAAACCAATCTGATCAATCAGAACATGATATTGTGCCGGTCTAGGAGTTCCCTATTGTCCATGGAAACCAAATCATATGATGTTAAACCAAAGTAGAGAAAGAATGTTGGGTTCGAAGTTGCTGATGAGTCCCAAAAAAAAAAAAAAAAGAAGCTGCTGATGAGTAGACCATACTCAAAAGGATATGCTGTTATTTGGATTATTGCAGCCTCAGCCCTTACAAATAGCCTTTTTAAGCCAATGGCAGAACCCCAAGTTCTCAAAAGATCTTATCATAGGACAGGAAAATGTGCATTTTAATATAAAACCAGGCTCATTGAGGTGCATAACTTCAGATGCTCTCCTAAAAACACAAGGCATTGACAATCGTCCCGGCATGAGCACACGTGTAGAAGTTGAAGTTGAAGTTGAAGTTTGTTGGATGTACGATCTTTGAATCCACCATTGTCCCTGGAGAGAGAGAGAGGGGGGGGGGGGGTGTTGAAGATGAGAATAAAAGATACGTTGCTAAAGAGAACCATTAATTACAAGGAACATACTGGGTGGAACATTTTCCAGAGAATTGGCTTGAAAAAGCTGTGCGGTGATTCTTCTGCGCCACAATAACTGTGAATTTTGGAATGTTTTTGCTCTTGTCCAATTTCTGATAGGCTTGTACTACACATAAGGTCCATAAAAACCATCGCATATGCTCACAAGCAATCAGACACAAATAGCAAGCTTTGACATTCCAAGCTGTGCTCATATGAGAACATCAGGGGTCTGAAATTCGACTACTTTTGCTCAACATGCGTGAAGTCTTTAAAGATTAATTGAAAGGGAAACAAAAGATGCATAACTAGAGCCAAACCTCGATAATTTGCTTCAGTTCAATGTTTAAAACTTGATTGAACTGTGATTCACTCACTCCATCCCCAAGAAAAGAGAGCGCATCAAGGCAAAGAAAGCAGGTACATAACCCCATATGGAAAAAAAAATCAGTTATCACATTATCAGAAAGAAGGATAGGACAAAATGGATAAAGGAAAAGGAAAAACTGAGCTATCCTCAATTTCGCGAGGAGATCACAGAACAATCAGACAGACCTAGATATTTAAAAGTGCAGCAGCATGACATGATAACATTTTGACTGTATAAGTTCAATTTATCACATTTCGAAACTTATTAGGCGACGAGCTGAGTTGCCAGGTAGGGATCCAAATGGTTGAGATAGACAGCTACAGCTAGAAATTATCTTTGGCATTCCGAAATCAAATGTAACAATATACCGAAAAAAATAATTATCTGAGTCAGCTTGCGTCCCTTGCTTGACTCGTAGAACTCAAAGAGCAGTTCTTTGCAAAAGGAAGAGGAAAATCTCCCTCGTATAAAACATGCTTAGTGTCGCAGACAGACAATGAGAAATAGCGGCCAAAGTCAATACACGGAGATGAAAATAATAAAACTAAGACCATAGGGAAACAGGTGGAACCCTTAGACGCTGAAAACATAATGTTTTTGAAGTCAGTGCATATGCATGATAAATCCACTATTCTTATGCCGCAGATTTTCAGAGCTTGCATTGGTGGTGTGCACAGCAATGACAAACTAACCGAGGAAATAGAAACAACTGAGGAATTTATCGCTATGATATAAAGTACAGTTTTCAGAGAAATCCAATGGGACATTTGTATTTGCTCGAACGATTCTATGACAGCGAGCACTGATTGACTATGAAACTCGAATAGCACGAGATTAAGATATGCATACCGCATGATACCGTCAGCCAAAAGGCTTATATGAAGCATCAATCGTCTCCTCCCTCGGTGACTGATCTCTCAGACGCTCTGCATCTCGAAATCAATGGCCAACATCAAGAGCCAACAACTACTCAAGATGCATTTTAAGATTGTTACAGGAACAACACCAACAACGGTCGTTACAATGTTCAATACTTCTACTTGGACCATTTACCGCAGCAATAGATGGCATATCTAATCGACCAAGAGAACCATGAGAGACATCCATACCCAGAATAATGTCAGCCTAGGAACAAAGCCAGAAATCTAATTACCTTCTAAAATTGAGGCCTTGGCCCATTTTTACACTAGAAGAGTACTCCAATGCCAAAGATATCGAATTGTTCAAACGATCATAGACATAAAAAAAGAAACTTTAATGTCCTTTTCATTTCAAAGGGCCTTGGAAGAAGAAATGTCTTAGTGAGGAGGGTGTTGTCACGCAGTGCGTTCTCTTCTTCTAAGTTTTCATTACTCATGCTCAGGTTGACCTTGAAGTGGAACCATTAGGAGAAAAAAAACGTGACCCACCTCCAGAGGTAGGTAATTCGGCCGATTTGGTTTGCCAACATCAAGGCAGGGCAAGTATGCAGAGTATGTAAGCTCCATGCCACGGTGTGTTCTAAAAGAAGATGGACAAAGTTACTGGCAAAGGAAAGCCGAAATCTGCCACGTTCTGTTCCAACCCCAAATCTTCCTCCCAACACCAGGCCTGAGCGCGCGGATTCTTCTAAATACTCCATCATCGGCAGGCATGGGAAAGGGAGTGCTTGAATGCAAATAAATCTGCTCGCCAACCACTTCAAAGTTTCTGTCAATAGTTCGAACTTCCCACGATTGGGATAGGGATGACCCCAACAATGGAGCCTGAAAAATGCTTCTTCAATATAGATAGTTTTGTTATAGTTAGAGACGAGACATTCCAGATGCCGCCACCAAGTTTCTCACTTTCCCTGACACATGAAGGAAAAATGCAACACCACACATTAATTTAGTGGCTCATTCAACTTTAGCAAAGGAACTTGGAAGGAATTTTAGAACTTACACGCCTCCCTGGAAAATCCTCAAGAAGCACAGTGAATTAGAGCTTGTTCTGTGGCAGGGCACCACCGTATAGAAAGTTTTTTCTCCATAGAAAGCAAATTTCCTACCAGCAAGTTCAGAAGAATAGGTTTGATGTAGCTCGTCAATGAGCTTTCGCCCGATTCCCTTTCCTCTTTACAGCTCTATGATCTTCTGAAGTAATAGAAACCCGCGAAAGTGAGATCTCGATGCATTCAACGTACTAAAAATCGTAGCCAGATGTATTCACTTGGGTAACAAAATGCTTGCATATAATAACAAGCAAAACATACACTGTACTGGCAAAAAACTGCATCTGGAACATTGACAGAAATTTTAAAGTGATTGGCGAGCGGATTTATTCGCCTTCAAACACTCCCTTTCCCACGCCTGCCGCCGATGATGGAGTATTTAGGAGAATCTGCATGCTCAAGCTTGGTGTTGGGAGGAAGATTAGGGGTTGGAACAGAACGCGACAGATTCGGCTTTCCATGCCAGTAACTTTGTCCATCTTCTTTTAGAAACATACCCGAAACTCTCTAATGCAAGCTCTTCTGTCAAAATTGTGTGAAAGGCAGAATAGTTCAGTGCTCAGTCACCAAGCATTCTGAAAATTTCAAATGAACAAGCTAAGGTGAGACAGTGTCAAACTGCGATGGGCTGTTTTCAGTAGCTGTTTAGCTAGCACGAAATCAAAATCTACCAAGAACCCAGCAGCAACCAAAGGTTCTCGTAAGATTCCCATACTGATAAAAACCAGACTAGGAGCTGATGATTTTCATCTCTATTGTAGATAAAATTTGTGCAGAGCAGCAAACCACTGCTCAAGCATATGAAAATGAAAACAGCACATTGCATCAGACTAGTGTTATGGCAACGCCGTAACCCAAGGTGGAGACCAGGAAAACGGCGGAACATAAAACCGGGAAGAGAAGAAGAAGAAGAAGAAGAAGGAGCACGAGTAATGAAAGCTTAGAAGAAAAAGGAGTTCATAAACCAGCATTCACGTCGATCATCCACAAGCATTGACGAAAGAAACGAAGAAAGATGTAATAGAACAGCTTCATCGTTGTTGAAACAGGGTCCGAACCTCGAACATCACACTCCATGACAAACCGTGCAGAGAGACAGTGAACTCGAAGGAGAAAAGAGAGGATCAAATACCATCACCATAAAAAGAAAGATCGACAGGAAATGGGAGTTCTTACACGGAGACTGCAGCAAAACGGGGAGAGATATTATGTAGGCGATGGACAAAAGAGAGTGAAGAGCGATCAGCGAGCGCAGGAGCGCCGAAAGAACCCGAAAGAACGCGTCAACATCCTTATTTTTCAGTTTTCTAAATTCCACGTGTCCTGTTTGGGTCTATCACACATCAGTTTTTTTTGCCTTTATTGGAGCTATATTCGGATTACATTGGGCCATTTCCAAATTCGGGTCACTCCAAACACCGAATAAGATAACTAAATTATCCTATTCGGTGTTTTATCCGGCCAACAAACGCAGCCTTTTAGGGCTTTATGCTGTATAAGAAGAGGAAGTAAAAGACAGCAACCACACAAGTTCTTCTGGTTTTCATGAGTGAAATGGGCGTTTGTCATGTGCTAGCCTCTGCTACTGCCAGCTAGTCTGACGTTGCCTCACCAAATATTTAGAGAAGCTTGTAAGAAGACTCGCCTGTGTCACATGATTTAGGATATCCCATTGAGAGCGACCCCTCTTACTATAGCCGTAGATTTTCCCTTGATCTTGAGCAACCCAAGAGGATAACGGATGGGCAAATCGTCGGGGAGGGATAACGACCGTGCCCATCAGTTCGGTTTATCCATATCGCTCTCCACCCTCGTTCACATGACTTCAATTGCACTCCAAAATCCTTATCGAATCGCTTTCCTCGTGCCATTTCTGGGTTGTTCTCTAATCAATCAAGGATTTAACTATATCGTATGATTGATTAGATTATGATTTAATACAGAGCTTTTGCCTTTCCAATCTAATCTCTTGACAAGGGCCTCCAGCAGTGATCTGATGATCCTATGTCTGGCCTGGATATACGTCTTATTATAACATGCCGGGATTCGCATGTCTTACTTACCAATTGAGGATGTATCTTTTTCTTCCCTGTCCCCCTCCCCCTCTCCCAAAAAAAAAAAAAACTCTGTGTTTTACATTCCAGAGTTCAGGTGTAGTCTTTTTAGATCATGCTAAGGACCTATTGTCGATTTCACTTTCCTCACGCCATGTCCGGGTTGTTCAGTTGCTGTCCGTTCCCCTGCTCCGAGGTTACCCATGTCAGCTTCAACTGCTACTTCGGCATCAATTGTTCTTTGGACTAGATGAATCTGTCGACTCTCACATCGAACTCATCTCACGTGGGTCCTCCCCTTTCTGCGAGAGCTTGCTATTTTATCAGTTTTTACAATGCAGAGTACTCAGAATGGAGTCTGTTCGCGTGTCGAATTGTTCTTTATCGCCCAAGTTTGATGTTTCTACTTTAAAATAGCAATGAATGAGCGTGGAGAAGGAAGAAAAGCTGGCGATCTTGAAGGAGGTTATCGTATCTTGCTAATGCTATAGCTCAAAGCCAGGTACTTTAAGGAACAACGCTGGTATCTTTGCTGGGCTGCTACAAGTTTAGGTTGGTTGCTTGTTCTTTCACGATTTTAATGGAAGGATAGCAAGTCGGGTGCAGTGCACTTACTTTCGAAAAATTATAAAAATAAATCATAAATTTATTGCAATTCTATTAATTCAATCATAAATATTTTCGTGTTTTATCAATTAAGTCCATTCAGCCAATTTGGCCGGAATCACTAGCATCTGTCTTTCGTAATTTGACGAGTGCTGACGTAAACATTTTTAATAACATTTTAACATTCATTGAATTTTTTAAATGTTTTGTTAATTTCTTATTGTTCTTTTCTTTTCTTTTCTTTCTAACTTAGGGTCGGCCGCCCTTGTTGGTCACGAGCAAGGGCCAGACACCCTCACTAGCCCTAAACGAGTCTCGCCTAGATCGGAGAGGCTATCCCGACCTCGCCTAGACCCAGCAAGGGCTGCACACTCTCTTTTTGGGCGAGGACGCGCGATGACCTTGCTCTATCCATCGAGGGCATCCTAGCCCTAAGTACAAAAAAAAAGTAACGAATAAATAAATAAAAATAAATTCAAAACATGTTAAAATAGTATTTAAGATGCTCACGTAGGATGGCTGGCGTCCAACAATCCCTGATCAATTTGGACTCAATTGATAAAATATAAAAAAGTTTATGACTCAAGTAGTACAATTAAAAGTTTAGGATTGAATCAGTATAAGCACGATAAGTTTTAAGTTTTTTTTTTTGTGATCTCCCGTTGCTTTCAATGAAAGAAATGATCTTTTAACACTTTTTAAGGGGCAAATTGTATTCGTATTAAAAGCTGACAACGATCACAGGTCACTGGAGTGCTTTGTGAAAACAACTGCGAAGAAGTCCATAACAATGTTTTGAGAGATCTTGACGACAAAAGACTTGTGCACCACATCCAGCTCCATTAAAGTACAGCAAAGTATTACGACCCAAAAAAAAAAAAAAGGTACAGCAAAGTAGATATGCTTCTGTATTTCTCCCTACTGATCAATATAACCAAGTTTATACTTACTCATGTCGAATCTTATCGTACCAAACATCCCCACGAACCGCATTAAGACTTTCCATATACATTCGACTTTCCAAAGTAAAAATAATGACCTTTCTCAATCTGTTATGACTTAATTATCGAAATCACTACTCACTGTAAAAAAATTTATGACTTATCACTGAAGGATCGGAGCTTTAATTCTAAAATTCCATAATTAGATTCTATAATCTAAATCCACCTAATTTTGTCAATAACCAATATTCGACCATTAACATGATAGAACAAGAGCTCGTGACATTGCAATTGATCGCCAAACCGTCCAATGCAGCAGGATAGAATTAGGACTTAACACTTCTAAAATCCTTACCTTAATATAAAGCAAATATTAAAATTATTGTGGCTCTAAGACTTAATAACCTAGAATCCTAAAAGATAGTAGCTTATTAGATAATCTGTTTGTCTGTCTGTTTTTTTTTTTTAATTGGTCGGAGAGAAAATCTATTTGTTACTAGATCAAAACTTATTACTTTCACAATTCCTATTGATCAAGTTACTCCCAAACCTCATAGGTCATTTTTACGGTCCATTTATTTCTTTTCTAGCTTAAGCTCTTAATTAGTAATTCATCTTATCACTTCATCAACCTTGCTGTAGCACCAAACTTTCGCAACCTGAATTTTCCCTATAATTTGAACCTTCAATGAATATATAATTTAACCTCTCTCTATTATTCGTGACTTTCTTGTAGCTATCTTCTCTTGTTTTGTAAACCTTTTCGTTTGCTAAATGGATTGGCCAAGTAGGTGCACATACAAGGATTGAAGCTTATCAGGATACTAATGGACTAGACTTAAAAAAATAATAACGCCATGCATGGCATAACTTGAAATTCAGACACGACAAAAAAAAAAACTAGAAAATGTGGCACACTACATCAGTAAGAAGCGGTTGGTAAGGGTGAAGTTTAGGGGCAAAATTATTATTCTTCAAAAGATATTTGAAATTTCCGTAAATAATCAAGTAACCGGTGTCCATTCTGCCCCACCAATAAGGAAAACTTTGTTTTAAACCACCAAAATAATTAGCATGCTTGTAGAATGCACCGAGCGATCCTAACAACTTAGTGAATTTCACTTTAAATAATTATCTTATATGCTTTTCGGGATACACCGATCACTTTGATAATTAGTATGTCGATATGTTTTTCGTTAGTAAAATTATTACAATGCATTCAGACACTGCACATAACCAACAACTTCTATGTTTTTATAAAGTTTGTAATATTCATAGACCTTTGAAGAATTGTCATCAAATCTAACTCTGTTTTGTCCTTCTTTGACCCTTTAACAGATTTAATAACCTTCTACTAAATCACATACTTAAACATCATGGTTCCAAAAGTGAATTTTCTAGAAATATCTCGAGATTATATAATTCCGATTAGAGAGTCATAATTTGTTGAAATTATCAAATGATTCAGTCAAACCATTTATCATTTTAATATCGTAAAAAATTTAGGAAATAAAGAAATTCCAAGAACCCGTATGCCCATGCCTATGCGGACTGCCGTTTGGTATATCCGGGTCCACGTGGGATCCGCCCAATCGATGATTCGTTCGATATCCGTTCAAATAGTGTAGAGACCGCGTGCAATGTAGGGGCTTTCCTCGTCCCAGACCAACCAAATACTTTTGGATGGGCCTAGGCCTACCATCATGATCCAGGATCCTCTCGCTCCTTTTGTTCGGCCCAACTCGCCCTTCCTCTTTGACCCGGAGCCCATAACTGGAAAAACGTCTCGTCGCTTCGTCTCGCCTTGGTTTGCTCACAGAATCGAAACGACGTCGCGGCGAAACGCTGATCACAATCCCGCTCCAACGCTGACCCTTTTTCGCTCTGCCCGACGCGTTGCGTGGACCGTTTTCACCCTCAAGCTCCTCTCACCGGGCCCCACCCCCCGCTCGCTCTGTCTCTCTCTCTCTAATTCTCGCTCGTTCGCTCGCTCTCTCACGTCAATCTTTCTGCTGCTGCTCCTTAGAAATCTCCTCCTCTCAAGCCCGTTTCGCGAGCCGCCGTCGCCGCTCGCAGGTAGAACGCATGGAGGAAGTGTCCACCGGGGCTCTGGTCCCGGCGGTGAAGCCTGAGCTGGTCTCGTCGTCGGCGACCGTGGCTCCTCCTCCGCCGCCGGACGTCGCCGGGGACACGACCGCCGCGGAGGTCTCCACCACCGAGCAGCTCGACAGGGACTTCCTGTGCCCAATTTGCATGCAGGTGATCAAGGACGCGTTCCTGACATCGTGCGGGCACAGCTTCTGCTACATGTGCATCATCACTCACCTCCGCAACAAGAGCGATTGCCCCTGCTGCGGCAATTTCCTCAACAGCAACCAGATTTTCCCCAATTTCATGCTCGATAAGGTCTTTAATCTGCTAATTTGCTTTTCGATACCGTTTTGACAGCTTACAGTTTCAATTTATCTTGGCGGTAGTGCGTCGGATTCGTGGATACGGACGATTCTTTATATCTTTGTTTAGTAATATGCGTGTTCTGGAATTGCTTCTCTGCGAGCTGAGTTAGCATCAGTAGTCCTTTGACGTCTCGAGCCATATGTGACCGCAATTTCAAGCACGCTATTTCTGTTTGCGGATATTTTTGAGTTTCCTGAAAACATTGAGCTCGGCAAATAGACTGAAGCACACAGGCCGATAATAATAATAATCTGAAAATTGAAGCTTAGTACCTGTAAAACAACCATCTCATGGACAATTTTGGCATCGGATGTGGCTGACTTGATTTAAAATATTCTTCTCTTCGGACTGCATCTCCAGTATAAGCTTATTTGATGGTATCCCTCCGCCTCATTTGCAGCTATTGAAGAAGACTTCTGCTCGGCAAGTATCAAAGAATGCATCTCCCATTGAACATTTTCGTGTGGCCCTGCAACAGTTGGTCCTTGCTGGGTTTTCCAAATTTTGGCAGATGCGTCGATATGTAATAATATGAAGAAATATTATTTCTCACTTTCTAGGTCTGTGGTAATGAGGTCTAGGCTCTTTACGGAAGCGTCTAGTGCGTTACGTCATTGACTGTGCCAAATAATAAGTTAGCGAGAAGGCAGCTCTAACTTGAAATTCTCATTCTGGACACTTTTTTGTTCTGCAATGAACACAACTCAATCACAAACTTGCACCTCCTGCTGATATTTTCAGTTCTATCATGTTGGACCGGAGTTTGTAATTGGCAATTTTCACTCTCGCCTTAATCAAATTTTTGCTAGATTTCTCTTCCTTCTTTATTTTCTTCCTCACCATTCTTTCCACCTTAGCTAAGTAAACCACAAGCCACAAAATATATGAAATATATCTCATGGATTATGTAAGTTATGAGCCATAGTTCAATTGAGTGATCCAAATACTAGATTGCTAAATTGTCTCCTTTGAGGAATTGAAGCTGTGATGTAGATTATGCTTTAGTGCATTGGGTATTTACCAGACATGTAGTTAAGTAGCCGTGAAGAACAGAACAGTTTGGACTGTGTTGCCTGTTTTTTAGTTGAAAAATATTCTGCTGATATGGGCTTTTAATTATCCATAGGGTTGTCAAGTGTCAATAAAGGAGCTAGATAGCCTTCTCGTTCTTCTTGCAGAGAAGAAGAGAAAAATGGAACAAGAGGAAGCTGAGAGGAATATGCAAATTCTTCTTGACTTCTTGCATTGCTTGAGGAAGCAAAAAGTTGAAGAGTTGAGTGAGGTTTGTTTTCACCTTTTATATGTGGATGTCATCTCGTGTCTCCTTGCTAAGTGCTGCTGCTGTAGTCCTGCAGCCTCTTGCCTAACCCCTTCCCTAAAAAATTTTCCAATGGATAGCGGTTAGGTGAAAGTCCTAATTGACAATCATGTCCAAGATTTCTTTTTCTGCTACAGATAAAAAATGATCTCCAGTATATCAAGGAGGATATTAACGCTGTGGAGAGACATAGAATAGAGTTGTATCGGGCAAGAGACAGGTACTCTGTGAAGCTGAGGATGCTTGGAGATGATCATAGCATGAGAAAGCCATGGCCTTCATCAATGGAGAATACCACTAGCGGCTTTACGTCCAGTAACATCAGTGCCCGCGGAAATTTGTCCTCTGGTAGTCTACAGAGCAAGAAAATGGAAGCAAAGGCTCAAGTGAGCTCCCACGGACTACAAAGAAAGGATTCTCTCAGTGGGTCAGACTCACAACACATGAATCAATCCAGTCTTTCGGTGATAAGGAAAAAGCGAGTCCATGCACAGGTTGGTGACGTTGAAGATCTTATTTTGCATGAAGCTCATTTTGAAAGCTTATCTTCTGGACATGCTCAACCCATTAAACATGTTTTTCTATAAGCATCCTTTTTGCCAACGTATAAAGAGAATTCTCGCATAAACTACTCTTGAGAAACATTATGAAAGTTGAGTTTCCATATAGTATTGAGGGTAAGATAATCTCTTCCCAAAAAAAAAACATTTGCTTTTCTATATGTGCCTCATGTTTCTCGCTTACGGTTAATTATCCTTAACTTGTTGCCCATCTACGTGGACATAATTGTTGGGGGAACGTCTGTTTCAGTTTACTGATCTCCAGGAGTGTTACCTACAAAAGCGACGTCAGTTGGCAAATCAAGCACATTTCCAGGATGAAAAGGACAAAAATGTCATACATAGGGAGGGTTATACTGCAGGTCTTGCTCATTTTCAATCCGTATTATCCACATTTACGCGGTACAGGTATAGATCAAATCTAATTTCCTTTGTCATAAATCAGCAATTCCTTTTGCCTTGTTTTTTTTTCTGATGGCGCTCACACGCCTTTTCTTCTTTGTTCCTCCTAACCAGTCGTCTACGGGTAATTGCTGAACTTAGGCATGAGGTTTTGTTTCACTCAGCTAATATAGTTTCAAGGTGACCTTTCTGTCTTTCAAGTTTTATTTACTTTGCTAGTATCTGAACTTTGGATGATAAATATTTTCTTACCTCTGCACAGTGTATGCTGCGTGCAGTAGTCCCCACAGTAGTTGCACTAATTATGGTATGCTGCATCTACAACGATTGTATTGATTTGTCTTCTGCAACTTGTAGGGTAAACGGTGAATTGTTTATTATACTATAAGTTATGTTAAAAGTTCTGGTTCAGTCTAGGGGCTTGGTTAACACTCTGAAAATGAAAATTTAGCAAGGAGTAGTAGTATCTCATTTGTAGGTGGACAAAATTAATCAGGTTGTGTTCAAATTCGAAGTAAACTGAGCAGCCTGCAATATGTTAGAATATTATTGTCATTGCAAAAACATTGTTCTGCAATTCAGCAGTACCCCAGTGAATAAGAATAATGACGGACTTGAATGGGCAAGACCCGGGGAAAAAACTATTGATGTATTGAATAGCTATTTTAAGTTGGAACCTTTTTTAGAAGCATGGCACGTGACCGTGCTGATATAAATGTCTGTTGCACTTGGGGTCCTTGCTGAACTGATGCGGTAATGCTTATTAATTGAAGTTTTTTAGATGAACAATTTGGCTCTCTGTTCTTGTCTGCTCTAGATCATTGAAGATCCCTTCTTTTGGGGTCTTCATTGAAGCTAGGAGATTGATCAAATAATTAACACAGACAGAACTTTACCGAATGCCCACACTTATCAAGCTCCGTGTGCTTACTATTCCATCAATGCATTAGTTGTGTCCTGAAACTGAGGAAATTGGTAGATTCTCCCACAGCATTGAATTTGATCGAGATGACGAGCTATTTGCCACCGCCGGAGTTTCCCGCCGCATAAAGGTTTTTGACTTCTCAACAGTAAGTTTCTAAGCTTGCTGTTTAATCATTTTCAGGTTCTTTTAGATTATTGGGAGGAGTCAAGGTAGCATGTCTTTGTGAAAGATTGCAATCCTTTTTCGTTCTTCTTTGCAATGAACTCTGGTATAAATTGTTTGAACACTTATGTCTGCGATGAGAAATAGAGAATTTGAAACACTTACATATGCACATGCCTATCTTTGTCTGTATATATATGCTCTAGATTTATGGGCTCTGTGATGATCAGCCAAATTTCTATGCTTTAGGTGACTCCTCAAAAGGGACAAATGATTATTTCTGTCACGTCATTACAAATTGATGTGAAATATGATTTTAATACTTCTAGAAGAATATTCAATTAAGACCAAAAAGTACCCGAGTTTGGAGTTTTCATTCCATATCGAGTTCTCCTCCTCCTCCTCCTCTTCTCCTTCCCCTTCCTTTGGCTCTTAATAATTATTAATACTGGCATCTGCTTCCAGTAACTGGCTGAATTATGCCAATGCTTTTGATTATCAGGTTGTGAATGAACCAAGTGACGTGCACTGTCCTGTGGTTGAGATGAGCACAAGGTCGAAACTTAGTTGCTTGAGCTGGAATAAGTATGCCAAAAACCATATAGCAAGCAGTGACTATGAGGGAATAGTGACTGTCTGGGATGTGGATACCCGGCAGGTAACAAATGTCCTTATAAATTAGACGATAGTTGTCATTTTCACTGCCGATGTAATGCAAAAACCCTGTTTCTATCTTCATCCATCATATTTATCTGCTTTGGTTGTATTTACTTATGTTGCAATAGTAATTTAACCTTTTTCAGAGTTTGATGGAATATGAAGAACATGAAAAACGTGCATGGAGTGTTGATTTCTCAAGGACAGAGCCTTCGATGCTTGTATCTGGTAGCGATGATTGTAAGGTACCTCCTCGCATTTTGTGAGTTCATGACAAAATCAAGTGTGCAGTTGTCTATATCTATGGGTTTTCCAGTTTGAGCATTTGCAATATGCTCCTCTCCATGCTTTTTTTATGACTATCGATCCTTTCTTAGCCATTTGACTGCAACAATCTTTTTGCTATTTCACCCCATGCCAGTGATTTAGTATTCACGAGATACCGTTCTCTTGATGTGTAAAAGTTGCTAGCCCCTCAATTTATTTAGGTTATTGTATTGATTGCTTTGATTTTTGTTAAAATCACAAGCACCCTCAGTTTGCCTCCATGGTAGAGCACAAGCTTCTGGGAACAGCAGTGAAACTTGATTTACTAATAAATGAAAGCAAATTTTATTTTTAACAAGTCTGTAAAGTTCTGTTTCTTCTGCAATTGGCTTTTGCGTTGGCTGATTGAAGTTCGCATCTGTTTCTTTTTTTATGATTACAAGGTCAAGGTTTGGTGCACGCGAGAGGAAGCTAGCGTGCTAAACATTGACATGAAAGCAAATATATGCTGTGTCAAGTATAACCCCGGATCTAGCAACTTCATAGCGGTAATTTCCTGTCACCCAAGACCTTATGGCACTTATCATGCCATTTGATTTTTGCTGGTAGATAGTTTAACAGGATGTATTTTTCTACAGATAATTCATAAGCAGGATAGTTTAAGTGGCTACTTATGTTTCAAAGTTGCCTCTTCAGTATGGTTAAGCATCATTTAATGTGCGACTGAATTTATATAATACTTAACTAGTTGTTCAATAAATTCCAATTTCTTCATTCTTTCAGGTTGGTTCAGCTGATCACCATATCCATTATTATGACTTGCGCAATATTAGCCAACCACTCCATGTCTTTATGGGACACCGTAAAGCTGTTTCATATGTGAAATTCTTGTCCAACAACGAGCTTGCTTCTGCATCTACTGACAGCACATTACGGCTATGGGATGTGAAGGAGAATTTGCCTGTGAGTAAATTGTGTAGCTACCGGAAAAGTTTCTTCATGTCTTTTAATTTTCATATATGTAGGCTTAATTTCTTTTTGTCAGCATGTAGGCTTAGTTTCCCTACAATTCAATGGTTCAAGTAGCATGTAAATTCTCTTTCTGAGTTCCTCTCCTATTGAGGGAGTTAATTACCAGAATTGGAACCTTTTTTACTCCTCATTCATTAGGCCAGAAAAATGGTCGCCACAGAAGTTGTGGTTTCTGGGTATCATATAGTGGGCCCTGATTTGATTGAAAGCACCAGAAGCCTGTGTCTTCAGGGTTGCCTTTTTCTAGCCCCATTGTGTGCATGTTGCCCTTCTCTCCCATGATAGGCAAGCTATCCCTTTTTTTATAAAAGTCTTCTGGCAACCGTTATCTTGGTCCCTTGGTATTGCAGGTTAGAACGTTTAAAGGCCACACAAACGAGAAGAACTTTGTGGGTCTAACAGTAAATAGCGAATACATAGCGTGTGGCAGCGAAACTAACGAAGTTTACGTCTACCACAAGGTGAGAATTGCTCAAGCAGCAACCCTATCTAGTTAATCTTCCTGTGGCTAAAGATTGTTTACTTTTTCCCCCAGGAAATATCAAGGCACGTCACTTCGCATAAATTTGGTTCGCCAGATCCTGATGATCCCGATGATGATGCGGGATCTTACTTCATTAGCGCTGTGTGCTGGAAGAGCGATAGCCCAACCATGCTAACTGCTAACAGCCAGGGAACAATCAAAGTGTTGGTACTCGCCACTTGATTATGTCGAGGAAGACCAGAAAAAATATCGATAAAGAAGGAAATTATACAGAAGAACTGTCTCTAGGAACTTGGCTCCATTGTACTTGATCATCGGTATTAATTTTTCTAGGAAAACAAAGCTCCTGCTGTAAGGCCCGCTAGGTTGTCGATAAAGCAATAAGCGTATGATGTATCCAGTTACGTGGGAAATTGCCAATTTACCAAGGGCAAGGGAATGGGCAATAGTATTGATTCTTGTTCAACCGAAAGAGCTTTTGCAAGCACATCGGCAGGTCAATATACCCCATGCGGAAAAAACAAAACCAAAAGAACAATATCTTGGAGCTCACAGATTTTCCATTTGAAACTGGGCACTGCAGCTTGCAACAGAGCACGTCATGGTTTTCCTTGAAAGATTAGGGAAGGCGACATAACGTTCTGCTGCCTGAACCAGAGTACACTTGATTCTCGATTGACCCCTCCCTAATTTGCCTGTATGCCATGTTACGTCGATTCGCAGTGGCCGGTTTGAGTTGAAACGACCATATATTTTGACCCGGTGCTTGCTCAAGACTGACGACCGAGCATGCGACCGTAAAAGTTAGCACCTTGAGCAAGCATGGCGCGATTCTATTACACGAACAGTGTTGTCGAATGCATGAACTAAAAGCAGAAAACCGGGTCTGATTAAACGCCAAGTCTATTTAGTTTCTCATGCTCTTTTAGCCTTTTCTGCTCGAAGAACTTGGGGGCCTGTGATGCTTTATACCCTCCAAGTTGCGGAGTAGCGGTTCCATCGGATATTAGCCGAGAGGACCTTGTGGAATACAAACAACAAGAGGGGCGATATCCCTACGAGCTGATCACATACTCATTTTGCTGATATAGCTCTATGACAAATATACATAAACAAACAACACCTTGTTCTGTAAGAACATGTAACATTTTCTCTAATCATTTCCGATATTATATCAAAAAGAAGGGCGAACCTTATACAAGACGAGGTAAAAATGAATCCATCAGAAAATTAAAAAAAAAAAGAAGAAAGTTGTGCACACGCTAATGGTTGGGCACGAGTGCGAAAGTTGCCTTCGTCGGAAGCCCAGCCGGATGAACAATTCCCTACCTCGTATAAGATATCAACCGTTCAGGATCTTGGAAGTCCTGTTCTAGGACTTGCAAGGTCAAGAAAATTTGAACGGACTTCGTGAAGTCCATTAAAGAGGGAAGAAGCTAGAGGAAGAACAAGCTCAGGAGAGATATCGCCACGGTGATTACATCGCAATCACGGCGCTGCCTACGTTTAGGAGAAGAACGTGACGCGGGTGACATGGTAAGAGGACGGGCAATGAGTCGAGGAGGAGGAGGAGGAGGAGCCACGCATGGCTAAGAACCGAGGGAGAGGAGGCAACGGATGATGTCGAGAAGAAGTCAGGTTTCAGAAAGTAGGGTTCTTCGCATGGAGTTGACTCTTGCTGGGAAATTTCCATTTGGGACTGCCAATGCTTTTTGAGGCGTCTGCTTTGGCGTGTGCTCTCTCGCTTTTTATAGACGTGAGACACCATCGAAGGCAATCCTCATCGTTTTATCAACTCAAGAAGAAGGGTGGCCAATCATAAATAAATAAATAAAAATTATAAGAAAAGAAAAACTCAAAAGTAAGAGTGGAGTTTTATTCTAAAATGTAACTCAACGGTAGTTGGACTTAGGTAAATATCCTTGTATCAAACTTGGATATTATATAGAGGAGTATAATGAAAAAAAAAAATTGCTTTTTCAATACACAATGACTTCATATCTTTTATAGCTTAGATCAACAAGTGTCGAGAAGAACTCTCGACAAGACTCGTACAAATACATATTCGGATTTATTACAATTAGTTACGACACGTTTCGTTAATCATATATGTACAATCACTTCCCGAGAAAAATAGGTATGCAATTATAACTGCATGGTATAATATTCTTTTCATATAGAGAAAGTTACTCAACCTTGGCTCTTATCATATCGGCTCAATGACGTAACATCATGGCCAGAAAAAGAAAGAAGAGAAGAAGAAGAAGTACAGCTAATTCATGAAACGAGGTCTCTTAATTATGCGTACGTCAATGTGAGAATAAGGCCCCCCCCCCAGTACATTTACTTTCGTCCATGACATTTCTCTATCGGCGATAGTAAATTAGGGTTTGACATGGGATGGCCTCCCCTACGTCCTTTTGCATTCATGTGAATTTTTTCTCTGCACCTCAACTTCTGCAACAACAAACAGAAAATGGCCAAAGCCATCATTGGCCGCTCACTAAAGAATGGTGTCGACGCGTCATTTTCGCCCCGAGGAAGAGGAATGAATGGCATGAAAACCTTTTTCTCTCGGGATTGCAGTCTCGCGAGTTATTCTCTTTATGTATCTTTTTGTTTTTTCCATCTTATTTTATTATTTGTGTGTTTTTGTTTATATTTTGAGTTAGATGAAAAAATTGCTTTTTAGAACTTGGTTCTAGAAAGTTGCGCTAATCAAGAATCGAACACGAGGCTTCATACTTTCCAAGATTTAATCGCTCGACAGATCGAATGAGAATTTATGATTCGAGAAAAGAAGAATCGACTCTTATTAATGGGTCGGTCGAGTTTTCTAATTTACTTAGTTTTGAATAATCTGATCCTGTCTGCATTCATTATGAGCTACTCCATCGATTTATTGGCTTTACCCAGGGTAAAAATCTATCTTTTGGATAAATACCACCAAAAAGTTCAAATTTTGTACATTGTGATGCAAATACCGCCAAACTTTTTTGGTGTTACCAAAAATCATAAACTTACCCATTGTGACACAGATTTCCACAACTTTTTTCGCTTCGCGAAGAAACCCAAACTTACATATATGTGACCTATATGCCCTTTATTACAATTTCATCCAACATATCTTTGTCACAATGAGCAAGTTTAGAAGTTTTCGGTGGTGCAAAATAAAAATTGAGATATTTATATTATAATAGGCATAATTGAGGTAAGTACACTACGAATGTCACAATTTTCGTACGGTGATCACTTGAATATCATAACTTTTTTTTTATTCACTTGAGTGTCAAATCGAAGCAAAATCGAGCACTTGAGTGCCACTTCTAGCAAATTGCCCAATGTGTATTTTTTTTTATTTTTTCGTCGCACGTGGATTTTTTGTCATTATTTTATATTATTTTTGTTTGTAACAACCTGCACCAACCAATGTCAAAAACCACAAACAAAAAGATAGAGGAAAATAAATAAAAATCAATAAAGATATTTAAAATATTATTAAAAAATTAAAAAAAAAACACTTGCCAACGATGCCACGTCAAATTTTTTGGTATCCACATAGGATTCCCAATAGGCCAAATCACCGATGGCACACAAGTGATCGATTTTAAAAGTTGTGACACTTAAGTGAACGAAAAAAAGTTATAACATTTAAGTAAGCGTCGTATATATGAATTATGACACTTACAGTGTACTTACCCAGTATAATTTGAAATATTTTGCGGTATTTTCCTTCTCCTTTCAAAGAACATGAATATGAAGGCCCATGAAACCCCAAGGGCAGTGCATTTATGATCTTGCAATTCACGCAGACCCATATTTGACCGTTGAATTTCACTTTGCTCCGCCACCCATCTTCTCCGAGTGAAAATGAAGACCAGGCAAACTAACTTTTTTTTATTTTAGGTGGGTGTAAGAGAGAGAGAGAGAGTATGAGAGTATGTGTGCCTCAGAATACACAGGGCCTTGTCAGTTCTTCAGCGACAAAAATGGATGCTTCCCGCAAAATTCAAACTTTATTGACTGTACGTTTTGTCTCCCAACTCTGCCCCCCACAAAATGGAAAAAAAAAAAAGAAAGAAAAGAAAGAAAAAGGGGGACCTGCCAAAAAAATCCAAATTCAAAGCACTCAAAACAAAATATCATGATGCTGATCATGTCTTATTTAATAACTCTGCATTGCAGTCACAGAAATGGGGTCTGCAATGAGAGGTCAATCTCACATGGTCCATTGCCAACGTGAAGGTGCCTTTTGCCACTATTGTCTTTTCTGGCCTCCTCCTTAATTGCCTCCCTTGGGTAAAATCTGTTTTTCACACCACCAGACTTGTAGAGGAGACATTTCTGTTTAGATTAGGGTTTATGATCAGGAGGTGATCATATTCATCGGGATTTCGCAAGACCCGACACTCGACTCGTATGTACAAAGACTCAAAATTTACTTACTTGGTTCTAACCAAAGACTGTTCCTTTGGAAAGAGCCAACCAGCAACAAAGCTTTGTGGGTTCAAATGGGATTAGGGTATCACTTTCCACGCCGTGCATTTTCTTCTGTCAAAAGAAGGTTTAAATTCCTGCTCTTGCATGCATGCCAATTCTTTTGCTGGAAGAGGAGGGCGGAAAGGGTAGAAGTCCTTGGCTGAGAAGAGAATTTAATTGCTTGCACTCGAGTGCAGCCCACCCCACCACCATCTTCTTCTGATGCTTCTGAAGTCATCATGATCCTCCCAACGTCAGGTCACCTCACCTTATTGGTTAGAGGTGGTCCAAGGTATTTAACACTTTGCAACATTTTTTATTTACTCCAAATGTGACAATCGTGGAAATTTTTTTTATTACTTTGTAATTGTTAATTTTGTTT
>JAGVVM010007195.1:0-21756 GCA_019149425.1 Psidium friedrichsthalianum
ATGGTAGCCCCATAGAATCGATGTTTTTTTTAAAGTAAGGTGCATTTGTGTTTAATCGACGTACGAATGGTTTTTACCGGAAATCCATTGCGAATGGAAGCGATGGATTTTTCCTTATTTGGTTGCGAGCATGAAGATAAGAGAAGTAGCTTTCCCGATGTGGGATTTTACTGCAAAAAGTAAGAATATATTATATAATCCTATTAAAACTATACAATGAAAATATAGATTATGCACAATACAATGTTTGGCATTAAAGAAATATGAAAAGAAAAAAAAAACCTGTAAAGTCTAGTAATCATAAACATAAACATAAAATGAAGTACTCAAATCCTTGCCAATGGGGTTTCGAAATTAGTGTCGGGAGAAGTGATGCCAATCACTTTGGTATTTGGTTTAAATTCCCTTTGTATTTCCAACACCATGAAATAAAAGTTTTAAGAGGGAAATCACATCTTTTGGAAAACATATTATTCACAATAAAATAATGGAACATGAGTTGTTGGTTATCAAATAAGAAACAGAGAACATGACATCAGGAAGTGAGCGAGGATGAGAGACCAAAGATCATTTTTAAGCTCTACACTTCTGTCGAGAGACATTTTCCCCGATAAGTGTGAATGTTCTCTCTTAGAAAGGACAGACATTTTCTCCGATTAAGACAAGAAGGACCGAATATGAAAAGAGATGTATATGATGGCCATCGCGCAAGGACCACCACCGCAATAGTTGATTATCGTCGCATATAGAACTTGCACGGGAATCTCAAATAGCTCACCCTTAACGATGACAAATGGCGAAGGCACGACAAGGTGATGCAATGCCAACGGCGGTTTGACAGGTGGTGCTCATACGGGAACGGTGACGTCGGTTTGATGACAAGGGCACAAAAATGAACGGGTAGCGAGAGAATAATCTGTGTTATGTCTGTGTTATGTCAAGACATTTACCAAACACCGTATAAGATATCACAAATTTCATTATTATCCTAATCGGGAAAAAAAATCGGAAAGTCCAGAAAACGTTCTCATTCTCAACAAAACAAACTCAGCCTAATTAAGATTGGACATCGGCACTTATCATACGAATTTTTGCTGGAAGTACACGTATGCATCTCGGCGCAACCCCAAACATGCATGTGATTATATATATATTTGGTCACATTTCACACGAACTGATTGTTTTCTTCATGGACGCTTGCGAATGCGGCCTCAAATCTTTTTCTTGTGTTTTTGTGCGGCTGCAAGAAATCTTTTTTGCCCCCATCTTTCATCTTTTTTCCTCGTCTTTTTTTTTGTTGGGGAGCAAGCGCCGGATTTGTGATTTGTACTCGCCCGCCGCGAAAGCATGTCTCGCAATCAAGTCTTCATTCTTACAATCCCGCAAAACATGTGTCGAGAGCCATGTGAACATGTAGTGTACGACATGGTTTTACTGGGGAAAAGATTAGATGTCGGCACCGCGAGTGAGTCGCACAAAAGTGACGGAGCCTCGTTCACCTCTTATTTTTCGCGGGAAAATCGGAAACTTCTTTATCCGGTTTCCAATGAATCAATAGCTTCTGTTTGAGTGATTTCATGTGTATTACAGCCTAGGAAGCACGAACAATCTCTTCAGACCTCAGTGTCGGTGTCGAATGCATGCCGATGTCCAATCCGTGATCAACTCTTTCGACATGCTGGCGACGAGAAGGTTGGACATCTCGACATGCAAAATCTGACACTTGCGAGGTCAATTTTGAAAATTTTCAATCTTTTAGGGGTGAAAATGTAAATTTATAAAAGCCTAATATTTCAAAAAAAAAAAAAACTCCACCAACATGTAAAAATATAAGTTTCTCCAAGTTTTGTGGATTAGTAGGATGGAATGTAATTGAATTTGTCAATTTGAAACAATGAATGACACTAAAAAATGGTGGATTAGTGTGTTTAGTGTAAATTCATTCTAGGCTTTTTATTATTATTTTTATTTATGGATTTGAATGAAATTAATTGATTGAAATAATCATAAAAATGATAATTTATCATATATATATATATATAATGTGCATTTAGTATACAACATGTCCTAGTGTGTCAGAATTCCCTATTTTTAAAAATAACGTGTCGACGTATCGTATCGTGTTGTATCGTGTATTGATACTACTTAGATTATATCTACCTCTCCAACCGGCCCACCTTCCACAAAATGAAACTATGTCCATTGTTTCACCATTACCGATGAAAAGTAATGGCACGATTATGCTATCAAGACTCTTACTCGAAATCCATTTTCGAGCAGTCCATTTTCATGAAAAGTGATTGATTTTTCCTCGTTAGGTTGTGAGCATGAAAATAAGAGTAGATGTCCGCCGGATGGATTCTATTGCAGGAAAAAAGACATATTATATAATGCCGTTAAACTATATAAAGGAAATTACAGATTATCCACAACTGTTGATATAGAGAATATCGAGTAAAATGATGATAGACCAGACAATTTTCAAAATAAAATATTTTCGAATGCAAATATGCAAAGGTGAGTAATCATAAACATAAACATACGTGAAAGTATTCAATCTTTTAATTCTTTTTCTACGGTTTCGAAATTGGTGTTAGGAGCCAATAGATATGCGGCCCTAACAATAAAGAGATTGAGGTATGAGGATAATAGTATCATAGATGCGGGGTTCGATTCACGCGCTCTGTAAAATAAAAAAGTCAAAAAAAGGAATGTTAGAGGCTGGACAGACTGAAAAAAGAAGAAGATAGTGTTAGGAAGAAGGGACGTGATAAGTCCAATCGCTTTGGGATTTTACCAAAATACCCTTTGTGTTCTCCAACGCCAAGAAATGAAGTTTTAGTAGGGAAATCACATATTGGAAGTATTATTATTTTACAAGAAATGGAACGCGTTTTTGTGAATTGAAGAAATCAAGCGATGTATTTTGTCTTCTGCTTCGATTCGTCAATACAAGCGTTACATTTTTGTGAGCTTCATCGACCCAAGCTGCTCCACATGATTAACTACTCCTAGGGTTTCCCTCGTCACGTTTACCGCGGACGCTGGCTTGTTGAGATGATTGAACGGGCTGGTGGAGAAGAGATCCTGGAGTGCGCCAACAGGAGGTTCACAAAAAACATCTAGCTGTTAGAGTTTTCCTAACGTGAATTTATACTAATTGAGTTTGCAATCTACCATTTTACGGGAAAAATTAACTATTTACGAAATTGGTCTAACAATGTAAAATATACAAAGATTCTTAACTAGTCTAATATGAGCATGGTGTTGTATGGGACGAGCTAAATCCAGCTCGTGATGAGAAAGGCCTCGCTGGAAACTCTATAAATCGCGCTCCAATTCCTCCTCTAACCCTAACGAACTCATAACGACCTCACATAAGAAACGCATACGGATTGACGTCATTGAGGGTCTATCTCATTAAGCTAGGGATACAGAGAATCATGGAGGAGAAGATCTTGAGTTTTGAATCTTCGTTATTCCACATCAAGAATGAAGGATTCTAAATCAGATGTACAAATTCCTTTAAACCATTTTGTATTTTTAAATTCTAACTATGTTGATCTTGGGATTACCGTAATAAGGTTTTTAGTGGCTTATACTAGTGTCGGCTAAGGTCGAGGATGCCATCTGAGGCAATAGCAAGGCTGCAAGGTTTCCGATATCAAGAATCGAGACGAGACAAATGGGCAGCTGATCGGGTGCCATGGGACCATGAATGTGGGGAGACGATGAGGATTGGCTATGGCATAGCAAGGTAAGGCGACATCAATGACGGCTCGACAGATGGTGGCATAAGGCAACGTCGACGTCGGGGTTGTAACAACGTCGCGAAGATGGAGGAGAGAGAAGAATCTGTGTTATATCTATGTTAAGTCAAATTATTTACCAAAAACCATATAAAGTATCACAAATTCATTACTATCCTAACCGAAAAAAAAAAAAAAATCTAGACGAGGAATCATTGGATAGTCTAGAAAAATTCGTCCTAGAAATTTTTCTCAACAAAGCAAACGCACCCTAATTAAGATTTGATATCGACACTTATCATATGATTATACGAAATTTTTGTTGGTAATACAATTATGTATGCATCTCAGCTGCATGATAGCTAATTATATATAGAAGTCGAAGTCGCTATCTTGACAGTTTGATAATATTATCAGTTCTTTCTAACTACATAATCTTTCAATTAATGAGTACTTTATATAAAACACGCGATGATGATATGTGAATCAACGATTGAGATTGCACCGTCTCTGAAAATACTGTCAATGAAGCATTTTTCTTATACGTATGTGGACGCATTTCGCACGAACCAATTGTTCTCTCTTTTTTGCCCGCCGCAAAACTTGTCTCGCACCTCAATTCATCTTTCTTACAATTCCGCAAAACATGTCTCAAGAGCCGTGTGAACTTTAATTCTCTCCCCCTTTTTTCCTAAATTGATTTCGTCTTCCAAAGATGGCATGTGCTGATCAAAAGTCCTCCGTTGGGTGCCCCGCTTTGTACGCGGACGCTGGTCCATGTCAAACATCGCCGCCGAATCACGCCCGTAATCTCCCCAACACTAATTCCACGGTGTAGGAATTTTAAGTATGATGACTTTCTCCAACCCCTTCTCTCTCCTCTCTTCCGCCATTCAAACTGTCTCTCTCTCTAGAAGATATACACACATCTCCATCTCCATCGCATCACTCGACCTCTACCCTATATATACATTAGCTCTTAGCTTCTTCCTCTCCCCAGCTCACACGACAAGGTCATCATGTCTGTTTTCCTGTTTCTAGGGTTTTCTCTATTCTTCTCCTATGTTTTCCTCTACTTCCTTCACCAAAACATCGGCAAGAAAAAACCATCCTCCCCTGCTCACCACATCACACATAGCCCTCCTTCTCATCCCATCATAGGATGTCTCATCTCTTTCTACCGCAACCGTTCCCGCCTCCTCGACTGGTACACCGACCTCCTCTCCCGATCCCCCACCCAGACCATCGTCATTCGCCGCCTTGGAGCTTGCCGCACCGTCGTCACCGCCAATCCTAGCAACGTCGAGCACGTCCTCAAGGCCAACTTCCACAACTACCCCAAGGGCGTCCCTTTCACCAGCATCCTTGGCGACTTCCTTGGCTGCGGCATCTTCAACGTCGACGGTCCTCTCTGGAACGCCCAGCGCAAGCTCGCCAGCCACGAGTTCAGCACCAATACATTGAGGGACTTCGTTGTGCGGACCCTCGAAGCCGAAGTCGAGAACCGGCTCCTGCCGCTTCTCCAAGACTACGCCGATACTGATCGGACCCTGGACCTTCAGGACTTGCTCAGGAGGTTCGCTTTCGACACCATTTGCCAAGTGTCTTTAGGCTCCGACCCGGATTGCCTCGACCTCTCTTGCCCGCTGCCTCCTCTAGTGACTGCCTTTGACGACGCGTCGAGGATTTGTGCAATGAGGGCTGCCTCTCCAGTGTATCTGGTTTGGAAGATCAAGAGAGCGTTGAGCATCGGGTCCGAAAAGAAGCTCGCCGAAGCTGTCAGGGTCGTGCATGGGAATGTAATTGATATAATCCGGAACAGGAAGAAGAAGCTGCTGCAAGATAACGATGATCAGCAGATAAAATACGACGGCGACCTGTTGTCGAGGTTTCTCGCGGCCGGGCACAGTGAGGAGATGGTGCGGGACATGGTGATAAGCTTTGTGATGGCCGGAAGAGACACCACATCGGCAGCTATGACGTGGCTCTTCTGGCTGCTCGCTCAGAACTCAAATGCCGAGCAAGCGATCATGAGCGAAGTTGACACCATTCTTGACCGGAGCTATAACAAGTGCTTGGACTTCGAAGCGTTGAAGGAGATGAGGTTCCTGAAGGCATGCCTCTGTGAATCGATGAGGCTGTACCCGCCCGTCGCATGGGACTCGAAACACGCCGTGGTGGACGACGTGTTGCCGGACGGGACCCCGGTGAGGAAGGGCGATAGAGTGACGTACTTCCCCTACGGGATGGGGAGGATGGAGGAGCTGTGGGGGAAGGATCGGCTCGATTTCAGACCGGACCGGTGGCTGTTCGGACCTGGAGAGGAAGGCGGCGCCGAGGGGGAGCTGAGGGGGGTGAGTCCGTACAAGTTCCCGGTATTTCAGGCAGGCCCGAGGGTGTGCCTGGGGAAGGAGATGGCCTTCATCCAGATGAAGTACGCCGTGGCGTCGATCTTGAGGAGGTTCGAGATCAGGCCTGTTCTGGCGAACCGGCCCGTCTTCGTGCCTCTGCTGACTGCCCACATGGCGGGGGGGCTGCAGGTTGTGGTCAAGAAAAGGAGCTGCCAAGGTGCTGCAACGAAATGAGTTGGAGAGGATGAAAGGCCTCGTCCTGTCATCCCCTGGGCATACGTAATATGTATATCTACAGAATAACATGCCTAGTCAGGACAGACATAAACAAATGGAGGGTTGGAATGTACGCTGTGAGGGAGACACGATGAAGATCAGTTAGAATCCTTGTGTGCGAATCCGAGGATTGAGTAGATTTGATATGGCATGTGCACAATGTGTCCAAGAACATCACTAAATTGCGGCTGGCCACGATGTTCACTCCCACGGCTCCTTACACCGCGTGTTGAATGCCAAAATGCAACAGTGTATCAATTAATGAATCTCAGATGCTGGCAACTTAAAGCACGAGATTCTGCATACTGGCATTCTAATTGTCCCAGTTTCGATCCACAATAATACACGGGTGTGGGCCGGCGAGGAGAGGGCCGCGGGTGAGGGTCGACTGACCCTTCCTTGTGAGCGGCGCTTCGTAGGAGAAACAAGTGAAAGAAAGAAAGAAAGAAGTTGTTAAAGAGTTGTAAATGAATTTAAAGAGGTCTCATTGACTCAACTAATAACCTTAATAAGTTAAATAGGCTGTTACAATCCACGTACACTTAGGCTTATAACTCCAATTCATCAACAACTTATTTATTAAAATTTGACTAACTTACATGTGACTCATCTCATCGAATGTCGGGTTGAGGTCGTACGATAGATTCAGAAGAGCCACCCGTTTCTTTCTTCTTGTCTGCTGCGTCTGTCCCTAACATTTGGTAAAACGCCCAAAGGGAAGAAAAAGAAGAATAAAAAAGCGGGATGCTGCCAGACGATGTGACCATCCCCCCCATCCGCATGGACTTAGACTTAAAGAATGGCGGCGAAGACCGGGCAGGCCACGTTAAATTCAAACGTTAGAATTTGAAAGAGCAAAAATTACGGTCGACATAAGTTTCTGAGTTCCATCTTTTGACTGAACATAAGAGCTTTGGATTAGCTGGCACCATGTTTAATGCAAGATAAACGTGATTGTAATTGACCAAAAAAGAGAATAGAAAAGTAAAAGCAGTAGCACTGGCACTGGCCCCATCCATGAGCTTTTACCTCTGGTCTTTAACAACTGTTTTTCCTATGGAATGAGACGTCCCTGTCGCGTGCCAATGGAGTTCGACCTCCGATCACTTTCCGTCAAACCTAACTTCCTCCCCGAGACATTTGACCTACTTCGCTTCTTCGTGGTCGCGCAAACTATGAGTGGCTCGTATATCGACCACGTGTCGCTTGTATATTGACCATGTGTTTTGTGGACGTACCATTTTGGTACATCAAAAATGGCTACATGTGCTCTTGCATAAGCACGTAAAAGAGTAAATTTCCTCTTCTTCTGATCGAGTTGAGATTGTATCGACTTGTGAATTGGCCGGTCTGATTTTACACAAACTGAGGAGAGGAGACCACCCCTCCCATCACATGAATCGATGTATAACATGGCACATGCAAGAACTTTGTTAAATATGTCTTGAATTTTTTGTACTCGATTCGGTTCATCATTCGACACGACATATTATTTTGCGCGGCCAAAAAGTGAAGAAGAAAAAAAAAAGATTGAGATTTGTTTGTAGCGTGGAGTAAAGCAAACAAATCTCTTTTGGGAGTGCAAATAGATTTTCATGGGGGTTCAGGGGCATAGCTCACGAGAAAATTTTTGAGGCACTATTTACACTGCGAAAAAGTTTGTTCTTTTTAGGGTTAATGTTTATGTAATAGACCTTCAAAAATCTGTACTTTTTGATCAATAGTAAAATCTTGTTTTGCCTAGTCCGTGGATGTAGATCACCTTGATCGAACCACGTAAATCCTCGTGTTCTATTTTTGTGTTTTCCTCGTTTGTCTTTCGTCGAATTGGTATCAGAGCCTGTTTCGTTTCTATGATTCTTTGAGATTGCATCCTTGAAGTTTCAGATCTCACCTTTTGACAGGCAGAACAACTTCGGATTATGGAGAATAAAGATGAAGGCTTTATTGAGGTGAGAGGGTACAGTTAGAGCGCTAGACGGAAATTATCCAGATGACATGACCCCCGTGAGATTGAAGAGATAGATGAGAAGGCGCATAGCGCGATCCAGTTGTCTCTAGATGACAAGGTTTTGCGAGAAGTCGCCGATGAGAAAACAATGGCCGGTCTCTGGAAGAAACTGGAAAGTCTTTACATGAAGAAGTCTCTAACATCGAGACTTTATTTGAAACAGCGTCTTTATACCCTAAAGATGTGCGAAGGTACCCTTGCTCAAGAACACTTGGATGAGTTTGATAAAATTGCTCTGGATATGAAAAATCTAAATATTAAACTCGTGGATGAAGATCAAGCTTTGATCGTGTTATGTTCACTGCCTGCCTCATATGAGAATTTTGTGAACTCAATGCTTTATGGACGTGATTCCATAACTTTGGAGCATGCTAAAGCATCTTTGAATTCTGCAGAACTGAGAACAAAATTAAATAGGAATACCAGTGAAAACAGAGCAGATGGTTTACTTGTGAGAGGTAGGACCAAGAGCAGGGATAAAGCTTCCAAGGAAAATCTGTTGATCGCTTTAGATCTAGGCAACTTGGAGATAAAAAGAATATTGAGTGCTATTATTGTCACAAGAGAGGACATTACAATTCAAATTGTCCTTTGCTCAAGAGAAATGATAAGCGGCATGGTCAAAAACAAGATGGGGCGAATGTTGCTAACGAAAATGACTCTAATTCGGTAGACAGTGTTCTTACGGCATACTCTGTTGTTGGTTTTTCCAACGATGTTGGATAATGGACTCGGGAGCATCATATCACATGTGCCCAAATAGGGAATAGTTCACCACATATGAGCAAATGAATGGTGGATCATTCTTGATGGGCAATGATGCTGTATGCAAAGTTCTGGGTATTAGTACTGTTAGGATTAAATGTCACGACAATGCAATGAGAACCTTGACTGAAGGAAGGCATATACCAGACTTAAAGAAAAATCTTATCTCGTTGAGCAGTTTGGATTCCATTAGGTGTGTATACTCAGGTGGAGGTAGAGTACTCAAAGTCTCCAAAGTTGTGACGAAAGGAAGTAAGGTGAATCACTTGTATCATTTGCAGGGTAACACAGTTGTGGGTCCCTCAATTGCCACGTCCAATTCCGTCTCTAATAATGATAGAACCAAATTGTGGCATATGTGGTTGGGCCATATAAGTGAGCATGGCATGACAGCTTTGAGTAAACGTGATTTACTTTGTGGGGAGCAGACAACCTCACTAGATTTTTTGTGAGCACTGTGTTCTTCACAACGGGCGCACATTCAACAAGGGCGCACATTCAACACTTGACTACATCCATTCTGATATATGGAGACCAACACAAGTTCCATCTAAGGGTGGTGCTCTTTACTTTGTGACATTCATGACGATTATTCCAGGAATGTTTTTTTTTGTATCGAAGGTGTCCAGGCCAGCGTCCGTACGGATCGCGCACCTCGACTAATCCTTCGGAAGGACTAGCGCAGCATTCCACCGCCATGACCCTCTGCTTAAATCACCAACGCCCAGTGAGGTTCGAACCCAAGACCTCTCCTGAAAAGACTAGAACGCAAACCAGCTGAGCCACGATGGGTGGGTATTATTCCAGGAATATTTGGGTTTACTTTCTGAAAAGAAAAAGTGAGGTATTTGAAACCTTCAAGAAGTGGAAAGCCTTGTTGAGAATCAGATAGGAAAGAAGATCAAACATTTAAGACCGATAATGGCCTTGAGTTTTGTGGTAACGATTTCAATGAATCGTTGCAGATGCAGTTATTGTTCGAGACTGCACGGTTAGGCACACTCCATAGCAAAATGGAGTGGCAATATAAATAGAACCCTATTAGAGAGAGCAAGATGCATGCTCTCTAATGTTAGGATTGAAAAAGACTTTTAGGCTGAAGCTGTCAATATGGCTTGTTATTTGGTTAATCGTTCTCCTTCAACAACAATAGATTGCAAGACTCCTTTTGAGGTGTGGTCAGGTAAGCCTTGTCGTTATTCTAATCTAAAGGTTTTTGGATGCCATGCTTACTATCATGTTAAGGATGGTAAGTTAGAACCTAGAACAAGAAAATATATCTTTGTTGGGTATGCTGATGTCGTGAAAGGTTACCGTTTATGGTGCTAGGCATCTAACTCACACAAGTTCATTATTAGTAGGGATGTTGTTTTTAATGAAATGCTTATGCTTGATCAAAGGAAGGTTGTTGATGAATCTACAAGAAACCATAAGAGTCCCGTGAATGAGGTGGAGGTTCAGATAGAGCTTCCAGAAAAGACTTTTCATAATGTTTTGAGCGAGCAAAGTGTTACTATTGACTCAAATTCAGATGAGAAAGCTATAGATGAGGTGGAGCAGCCATACTCTATTGCTACTGAGAGAGAAAGGAGGCAGACTCGGACTCCTCAGAAATATGGGTTCTCTGATCTGGTGGCTTATGCTCTTACGACAACAGAAGATATGGGCATTTAGGAACCTTCTACCTATACTGAGCTGTTATTTGCACAGAATAACAAAATGGGCTGCTGCTATGGTGAGGAACTTGAATCACTCACAAGAACCAGACTTGAGACTTGGTGCCGTTGCCTAAGGAAAAAGAGCCATCGGATATAAATGAGTTTTCAAGAAAAAGGAAGGAATTTCAAGTATTGAAAATGCTCGATGCAAGGCATGGCTTATAGCTAAAGGCTAGAATCAGAAGGAGAGAATTGATTATGATGAAGTGTTCTCTCCTGTGGTAAAACACACTTCCATCTATGTGTTGTTAGGTATAGTTGCTCAATCTGACTTAGAGCTTGAGTAACTTGATGTGAAGACCACTTTTTTCATGGGAACCTTAAGGAGACTATTTATGTGGCCCAGCCTCGAGGGCCATTATATAAAAGGCAAGGAAGATCATGTTTGTAGATTGAAGAAATCCTTCTACGGCTTGAAGCAGTATCCAAGACAGTGGTATAAGAGATTCAATAGCTTTATGATAGGGAGTGATTATCATAGGAGCAGCTATGATAGTTGTGTCTACTTTAGGAAGGGTTCAGATGGATCCTTTGTCTATCTTCTCTTATACATGGATGATATGCTTATTGCTGCAAAACACATGCTAGATGTGTTGATCTTGAAGAAAAGCTCAGTGAGGAGTTCGAGATGAAAGATTTAGGTTCTGCCAAAAAGATCTTAGGAATGGAAATTCAGATGGATAGAAAAGCAGAGAAGTTACATCTCTCGTAGAGAAGTTATGTTGAGAAGGTACTTGAGAAGTTTGGCATGCAAAACACAAAGTCTATCAGTACATTGTTAGCATCTCATTTTAGACTCTCAACTCTACATTCTTCTCAATCAGAGGTCGAGGAGGCCGCGATGTCTCATGTCCCATACTCCAATGCAGTTGGTAGCATGATGTATGCAATGATAGGCACTCGTCCCAACATTGCGCAAGCAGTTAGTGTGGTTAGTAGATATATAGCTCACCTTAGAAAGGATCATTGGCAGATAGTGAAATGGATACTTAGGTACCTTAAAGGCTCCGTAGAGTTGGGCCTAATGTTTGATGAAAACAATTTGAACAGTACCTTAGTTGTGGGATTTGTGGATTCTAATTATGCAGGTGATCTCGATAAGAGAAAATCTTTGACTAGCTATCTTTTCACACTATCTGGCTCGGCTATTAGTTGGAGGTCAACCTCACAGTCGACAGTTGCTTTGTCAATGATAGAGGCAGAGTATATGGCAGCAGTAGAAGCAGTGAAAGAAGCTAATTGGTTAAGAAATCTTTTTTAGGAACTCGGGCTCTAGCAAGAAGACAATTCAATTGTCTTTTGTGACAATCAGAGTGCTATACACTTGATTAAAAATCAAGCATATCATGAGAGGACTAAGCATATCGATGTCAGGTACCACTTATTCGAGAGATAGTTGCTGAGAGAAATATGATGGTAAAGAAAATTATTACTGCTGACAATCCTGCTGATATGTTGACCAAGTCAGTCCCTACTAACAAGTTTAAGCATTGCTTGAACTTGATTGACATATTTGTTGAGTTTTGCCCCTTTTTGGGTTTACTGGTGAGGTGAATGAAAAATCTACTATGTTTAAAGCGGATATGTTTTTTTATTGCATCCCTTGTTTCCTACATTGAGTTAGCTCACGTAGGCTTAGGGATACTGGGAGAATGTGTTAGGCTTCTGACTGTTTTAAATTCAAGCCAAGGTGGAGATTTGTTAAATATGTCTTGAATTTTTTGTACTCGATTCGGTTCATCACCCGACACGAATATTATTCGTGTCGGGTGATGAACGAATCGAGTACAAAAAATTCAAGACATATTTAACAAATCTCCACCTTGGCTTGAATTTAAAACAGTCAAGAAGCCTAACACATTCTCCCAGTATCCCTAAGCCTACGTGAGCTAACTCAATGTAGGAAACAAG
This sequence comes from Psidium friedrichsthalianum, assembly GCA_019149425.1. Classification (NCBI taxonomy): domain Eukaryota; kingdom Viridiplantae; phylum Streptophyta; class Magnoliopsida; order Myrtales; family Myrtaceae; genus Psidium; species Psidium friedrichsthalianum. The sequence continues at coordinate 12,782 of JAGVVM010007195.1, forward strand.
GGATGCAATAAAAAAACATATCCGCTTTAAACAATAGTAGATTTTTCATTCACCTCACCAGTAAACCCCAAAAAGGGGCAAAACTCAAACAAATATGTCAATCAAGTTCAAGCAATGCTTAAACTTGTTAGTAGGGACTGACTTGGTCAACATATCAGCAGGATTGTCAGCAGTAATAATTTCTTTACCATCATATTTCTCTCAGCAACTATCTCTCGAATAATGTGGTACCTGACATCGATATGCTTAGTCCTCTCATGATATGCTTGATTTTTAATCAAGTGTATAGCACTCTGATTGTCACAAAAGACAATTGAATTGTCTTCTTGCTAGAGCCCGAGTTCCTAAAAAAGATTTCTTAACCAATTAGCTTCTTTCACTGCTTCTACTGCTGCCATATACTCTGCCTCTATCATTGACAAAGCAACTGTCGACTGTGAGGTTGACCTCCAACTAATAGCCGAGCCAGATAGTGTGAAAAGATAGCTAGTCAAAGATTTTCTCTTATCGAGATCACCTGCATAATTAGAATCCACAAATCCCACAACTAAGGTACTGTTCAAATTGTTTTCATCAAACATTAGGCCCAACTCTACGGAGCCTTTAAGGTACCTAAGTATCCATTTCACTATCTGCCAATGATCCTTTCTAAGTGAGCTATATATCTACTAACCACACTAACTGCTTGCGCAATGTTGGACGACGAGTGCCTATCATTGCATACATCATGCTACCAACTGCATTGGAGTATGGGACATGAGACATCGCGGCCTCCTCGACCTCTGATTGAGAAGAATGTAGAGTTGAGAGTCTAAAATGAGATGCTAACAATGTACTGATAGACTTTGTGTTTTGCATGCCAAACTTCTCAAGTACCTTCTCAACATAACTTCTCTACGAGAGATGTAACTTCTCTGCTTTTCTATCCATCTGAATTTCCATTCCTAAGATCTTTTTGGCAGAACCTAAATCTTTCATCTCGAACTCCTCACTGAGCTGTTTCTTCAAGATCAACACATCTAGCATGTGTTTTGCAGCAATAAGCATATCATCCATGTATAAGAGAAGATAGACAAAGGATCCATCTGAACCCTTCCTAAAGTAGACACAACTATCATAGCTGCTCCTATGATAATCACTCCCTATCATAAAGCTATTGAATCTCTTATACCACTGTCTTGGATACTGCTTCAAGCCGTAGAAGGATTTCTTCAATCTACAAACATGATCTTCCTTGCCTTTTATATAATGGCCCTCGAGGCTGGGCCACATAAATAGTCTCCTTAAGGTTCCCATGAAAAAAAGTGGTCTTCACATCAAGTTACTCAAGCTCTAAGTCAGATTGAGCAACTATACCTAACAACACATAGATGGAAGTGTGTTTTACCACAGGAGAGAACACTTCATCATAATCAATTCTCTCCTTCTGATTCTAGCCTTTAGCTATAAGCCATGCCTTGCATCGAGCATTTTCAATACTTGAAATTCCTTCCTTTTTCTTGAAAACTCATTTATATCCGATGGCTCTTTTTCCCTTAGGCAACGGCACCAAGTCTCAAGTCTGGTTCTTGTGAAGTGATTCAAGTTCCTCAACCATAGCAGCAGCCCATTTTGTTAATTCTGTGCAAATAACAGCTCAGTATAGGTAGAAGGTTCCTAAATGCCCATATCTTCTGTTGTCGTAAGAGCATAAGCCACCAGATCAGAGAACCATATTTCTGAGGAGTCCGAGTCTGCCTCCTTTCTCTCTCAGTAGCAATAGAGTATGGCTGCTCCACCTCATCTATAGCTTTCTCATCTGAATTTGAGTCAATAGTAACACTTTGCTCGCTCAAAACATTATGAAAAGTCTTTTCTGGAAGCTCTATCTGAACCTCCACCTCATTCACGGGACTCTTATGGTTTCTTGTAGATTCATCAACAACCTTCCTTTGATCAAGCATAAGCATTTCATTAAAAACAACATCCCTACTAATAATGAACTTGTGTGAGTTAGATGCCTAGCACCATAAACGGTAACCTTTCACGACATCAGCATACCCAACAAAGATATATTTCTTGTTCTAGGTTCTAACTTACCATCCTTAACATGATAGTAAGCATGGCATCCAAAAACCTTTAGATTAGAATAACGACAAGGCTTACCTGACCACACCTCAAAAGGAGTCTTGCAATCTATTGTTGTTGAAGGAGAACGATTAACCAAATAACAAGCCATATTGACAGCTTCAGCCTAAAAGTCTTTTTCAATCCTAACATTAGAGAGCATGCATCTTGCTCTCTCTAATAGGGTTCTATTTATATTGCCACTCCATTTTGCTATGGAGTGTGCCTAACCGTGCAGTCTCGAACAATAACTGCATCTGCAACGAATCATTGAAATCGTTACCACAAAACTCAAGGCCATTATCGGTCTTAAATGTTTGATCTTCTTTCCTATCTGATTCTCAACAAGGGCTTTCCACTTCTTGAAGGTTTCAAATACCTCACTTTTTCTTTTCAGAAAGTAAACCCAAATATTCCTGGAATAATACCCACCCATCGGTGGCCTCAGCTGGTTTGCGTTCTAGTCTTTTCAGGAGAGGTCTTGGGTTCGAACCTCACTGGGCGTTGGTGATTTAAGCAGAGGGTCATGGCGGTGGAATGCTGCGCTAGTCCTTCCGAAGGATTAGTCGAGGTGCGCGATCCGTACGGACGCTGGCCTGGACACCTTCGATACAAAAAAAAACATTCCTGGAATAATCGTCAATGAATGTCACAAAGTAAAGAGCACCACCCTTAGATGGAACTTGTGTTGGTCTCCATATATCAGAATGGATGTAGTCAAGTGTTGAATGGCGCCCGTTGTTGAATGTGCGCCCGTTGTGAAGAACACAGTGCTCACAAAAAATCTAGTGAGGTTGTCTGCTCCCCACAAAGTAAATCACGTTTACTCAAAGCTGTCATGCCATGCTCACTTATATGGCCCAACCACATATGCCACAATTTGGTTCTATCATTATTAGAGACGGAATTGGACGTGGCAATTGAGGGACCCACAACTGTGTTACCTGCAAATGATACAAGTGATTCACCTTACTTCCTTTCGTCACAACTTTGGAGACTTTGAGTACTCTACCTCCACCTGAGTATACACACCTAATGGAATCCAAACTGCTCAACGAGATAAGATTTTTCTTTAAGTCTGGTATATGCCTTCCTTCAGTCAAGGTTCTCATTGCATTGTCGTGACATTTAATCCTAACAGTACTAATACCCAGAACTTTGCATACAGCATCATTGCCCATCAAGAATGATCCACCATTCATTTGCTCATATGTGGTGAACTATTCCCTATTTGGGCACATGTGATATGATGCTCCCGAGTCCATTATCCAACATCGTTGGAAAAACCAACAACAGAGTATGCCGTAAGAACACTGTCTACCGAATTAGAGTCATTTTCGTTAGCAACATTCGCCCCATCTTGTTTTTGACCATGCCGCTTATCATTTCTCTTGAGCAAAGGACAATTGAATTGTAATGTCCTCTCTTGTGACAATAATAGCACTCAATATTCTTTTATCTCCAAGTTGCCTAGATCTAAAGCGATCAACAGATTTTCCTTGGGAAGCTTTATCCCTGCTCTTGGTCCTACCTCTCACAAGTAAACCATCTGCTCTGTTTTCACTGGTATTCCTATTTAATTTTGTTCTCAGTTCTGCAGAATTCAAAGATGCTTTAGCATGCTCCAAAGTTATGGAATCACGTCCATAAAGCATTGAGTTCACAAAATTCTCATATGAGGCAGGCAGTGAACATAACACGATCAAAGCTTGATCTTCATCACGAGTTTAATATTTAGATTTTTCATATCCAGAGCAATTTATCAAACTCATCCAAGTGTTCTTGAGCAAGGGTACCTTCGCACATCTTTAGGGTATAAAGACGCTGTTTCAAATAAAGTCTCGATGTTAGAGACTTCTTCATGTAAAGACTTTCCAGTTTCTTCCAGAGACCGGCCATTGTTTTCTCATCGGCGACTTCTCGCAAAACCTTGTCATCTAGAGACAACTGGATCGCGCTATGCGCCTTCTCATCTATCTCTTCAATCTCACGGGGGTCATGTCATCTGGATAATTCCGTCTAGTACTCTAACTGTACCCTCTCACCTCAATAAAGCCTTCATCTTTATTCTCCATAATCCGAAGTTGTTCTGCCTGTCAAAAGGTGAGATCTGAAACTTCAAGGATGCAATCTCAAAGAATCGTAGAAACGAAACAGGCTCTGATACCAATTCGACGAAAGACAAACGAGGAAAACACAAAAACAGAACACGAGGATTTACGTGGTTCGATCAAGGTGATCTACATCCACGGACTAGGCAAAACAAAATTTTACTATTGATCAAAAAGTACAGATTTTTGAAGGTCTATTACATAAACATTAACCCTAAAAAGAACAAACTTTTTCGCAGTGTAAATAGTGCCTCAAAAATTTTCTCGTGAGCTATGCCCCTGAACCCCCATGAAAATCTATTTGCACTCCCAAAAGAGATTTGTTTGCTTTACTCCACGCTACAAACAAATCTCAATCTTTTTTTTTTCTTCTTCACTTTTGGCCGCGCAAAATAATATGTCGTGTCGAATGATGAACCGAATCGAGTACAAAAAATTCAAGACATATTTAACAAAGTTCTTGCATGTGCCATGTTATACATCGATTCATGTGATGGGAGGGGTGGTCTCCTCTCCTCAGTTTGTGTAAAATCAGACCGACCAATTCACAAGTCGATACAATCTCAACTCGATCAGAAGAAGAGGAAATTTACTCTTTTACGTGCTTATGCAAGAGCACATGTAGCCATTTTTGATGTACCAAAATGGTACGTCCACAAAACACATGGTCAATAGATACAAGCGACACGTGGTCGATATACGAGCCACTCATAGTTTGCGCGACCACGAAGAAGCGAAGTAGGTCAAATGTCTCGGGAGGAAGTTAGGTTTGACGGAAAGTGATCGGAGGTCGAACTCCATTGGCACGCGACAGGGACGTCTCATTCCATAGGAAAAACAGTTGTTAAAGACCAGAGGTAAAAGCTCATGGATGGGGCCAGTGCCAGTGCTACTGCTTTTACTTTTCTATTCTCTTTTTTGGTCAATTACAATCACGTTTATCTTGCATTAAACATGGTGCCAGCTAATCCAAAGCTCTTATGTTCAGTCAAAAGATGGAACTCAGAAACTTATGTCGACCTTAATTTTTGCTCTTTCAAATTCTAACGTTTGAATTTAACGTGGCCTGCCCGGTCTTCGCCGCCATTCTTTAAGTCTAAGTCCATGCGGATGGGGGGGGGGGGATGGTCACATCGTCTGGCAGCATCCGCTTTTTTATTCTTCTTTTTCTTCCCTTTGGGCGTTTTACCAAATGTTAGGGACAGACGCAGCAGACAAGAAGAAAGAAACGGGTGGCTCTTCTGAATCTATCGTACGACCTCAACCCAACATTCGATGAGATGAGTCACATGTAAGTTAGTCAAATTTTAATAAATAAGTTGTTGATGAATTGGAGTTATAAGCCTAAGTGTACGTGGATTGTAACAGCCTATTTAACTTATTAAGGTTATTAGTTGAGTCAATGAGACCTTTTTAAATTCATTTACAACTCTTTAACAACTTCTTTTTCTTTCTTCTTTCTTTCTTTCTTTCACTTGTTTCTCCTACGAAGCGCCGCTCACAAGGAAGGGTCAGTCGACCCTCACCGCGGCCCTCTCCTCGCCGGCCCACACCCGTGTATTATTGTGGATCGAAACTGGGACAATTAGAATGCCAGTATGCAGAATCTCGTGCTCTAAGTTGCCAGCATCTGAGATTCATTAATTGATACACTGTTGCATTTTGGCATTCAACACGCGGTGTAAGGAGCCGTGGGAGTGAACATCGTGGCCAGCCGCAATTTAGTGATGTTCTTGGACACATTGTGCACATGCCATATCAAATCTACTCAATCCTCGGATTCGCACACAAGGATTCTAACTGATCTTCATCGTGTCTCCCTCACAGCGTACATTCCAACCCTCCATTTGTTTATGTCTGTCCTGACTAGGCATGTTATTCTGTAGATATACATATTACGTATGCCCAGGGGATGACAGGACGAGGCCTTTCATCCTCTCCAACTCATTTCGTTGCAGCACCTTGGCAGCTCCTTTTCTTGACCACAACCTGCAGCCCCCCCGCCATGTGGGCAGTCAGCAGAGGCACGAAGACGGGCCGGTTCGCCAGAACAGGCCTGATCTCGAACCTCCTCAAGATCGACGCCACGGCGTACTTCATCTGGATGAAGGCCATCTCCTTCCCCAGGCACACCCTCGGGCCTGCCTGAAATACCGGAACTTGTACGGACTCACCCCCCTCAGCTCCCCCTCGGCGCCGCCTTCCTCTCCAGGTCCGAACAGCCACCGGTCCGGTCTGAAATCGAGCCGATCCTTCCCCCACAGCTCCTCCATCCTCCCCATCCCGTAGGGGAAGTACGTCACTCTATCGCCCTTCCTCACCGGGGTCCCGTCCGGCAACACGTCGTCCACCACGGCGTGTTTCGAGTCCCATGCGACGGGCGGGTACAGCCTCATCGATTCACAGAGGCATGCCTTCAGGAACCTCATCTCCTTCAACGCTTCGAAGTCCAAGCACTTGTTATAGCTCCGGTCAAGAATGGTGTCAACTTCGCTCATGATCGCTTGCTCGGCATTTGAGTTCTGAGCGAGCAGCCAGAAGAGCCACGTCATAGCTGCCGATGTGGTGTCTCTTCCGGCCATCACAAAGCTTATCACCATGTCCCGCACCATCTCCTCACTGTGCCCGGCCGCGAGAAACCTCGACAACAGGTCGCCGTCGTATTTTATCTGCTGATCATCGTTATCTTGCAGCAGCTTCTTCTTCCTGTTCCGGATTATATCAATTACATTCCCATGCACGACCCTGACAGCTTCGGCGAGCTTCTTTTCGGACCCGATGCTCAACGCTCTCTTGATCTTCCAAACCAGATACACTGGAGAGGCAGCCCTCATTGCACAAATCCTCGACGCGTCGTCAAAGGCAGTCACCAGAGGAGGCAGCGGGCAAGAGAGGTCGAGGCAATCCGGGTCGGAGCCTAAAGACACTTGGCAAATGGTGTCGAAAGCGAACCTCCTGAGCAAGTCCTGAAGGTCCAGGGTCCGATCAGTATCGGCGTAGTCTTGGAGAAGCGGCAGGAGCCGGTTCTCGACTTCGGCTTCGAGGGTCCGCACAACGAAGTCCCTCAATGTATTGGTGCTGAACTCGTGGCTGGCGAGCTTGCGCTGGGCGTTCCAGAGAGGACCGTCGACGTTGAAGATGCCGCAGCCAAGGAAGTCGCCAAGGATGCTGGTGAAAGGGACGCCCTTGGGGTAGTTGTGGAAGTTGGCCTTGAGGACGTGCTCGACGTTGCTAGGATTGGCGGTGACGACGGTGCGGCAAGCTCCAAGGCGGCGAATGACGATGGTCTGGGTGGGGGATCGGGAGAGGAGGTCGGTGTACCAGTCGAGGAGGCGGGAACGGTTGCGGTAGAAAGAGATGAGACATCCTATGATGGGATGAGAAGGAGGGCTATGTGTGATATGGTGAGCAGGGGAGGATGGTTTTTCTTGCCGATGTTTTGGTGAAGGAAGTAGAGGAAAACATAGGAGAAGAATAGAGAAAACCCCAGAAACAGGAAAACAGACATGGTGACCTTGTCGTGTGAGCTGGGGAGAGGAAGAAGCTAAGAGCTAATGTATATATAGGGTAGAGGTCGAGTGATGCGATGGAGATGGAGATGTGTGTATATCTTCTAGAGAGAGAGACAGTTTGAATGGCGGAAGAGAGGAGAGAGAAGGGGTGGAGAAAGTCATCATACTTAAAATTCCTACACCGTGGAATTAGTGTCGGGGAGATTACGGGCGTGATTCGGCGGCGATGTTTGACATGGACCGGCGTCCGCGTACAAAGCGGGGCACCCAACGGAGGACTTTTGATCAGCACATGCCATCTTTGGAAGACGAAATCAATTTAGTAAAAAGGGGGAGAGAATTAAAGTTCACACGGCTCTTGAGACATGTTTTACGGAATTGTAAGAAAGATGAATTGAGGTGCGAGACAAGTTTTGCGGCGGGCAAAAAAGGAGAACAATTGGTTCGTGCGAAATGCGTCCACATACGTATAAGAAAAATGCTTCATTGACAGTATTTCAGAGACGGTGCAATCTCAATCGTTGATTCACATATCATCATCGCGTGTTTTATATAAAGTACTCATAATTGAAAGATTATGTAGTTAGAAAGAACTGATAATATTATCAAACTGTCAAGATAGCGACTTCTTATATATAATTAGCTGATCATGCAGCTGAGATGCATACATAATTGTATTACCAACAAAAATTTCGTATAACCATATGATAAATGTCGATATCAAATCTTAATTAGGGTGCGTTTGTTTTGTTGAGAAAAATTTCTAGGACGAATTTTTCTAGACTATCCAATGATTCCTCGTCTAGATTTTTTTTTTCTTTTGGTTAGGATAGTAATGGAATTTGTGATACTTTTTTTTTTTTTGATAACCGGGGTGTCCAGCCGTGCCGGCGAACTTACGCTCAAACCGACGGCGACCGACTAATCCCCGGGGAGGCACCGCAGGACCCCACCACCACGGAGCTCCGGGTAAGACACCTGGCACCCAGGATCGTGCTTTCCACGTGAGCCTATTCGCTCGAGTCGAGACTCGAACTTTCGACCTGCAGCCGTTGTAATCACCCAACCACTGGGCCACCAAGCCGGTGGGTGTGATACTTTATATGGTTTTTGGTAAATAATTTGACTTAACATAGATATAACACAGATTCTTCTCTCTCCTCCATCTTCGCGACGTTGTTACCAACCCCGACGTCGACGTTGCCTTATGCCACCATCTGTCAAGCCGTCATTGATGTCGCCTACC
>JAGVVM010007196.1:0-24346 GCA_019149425.1 Psidium friedrichsthalianum
TTTTTTTTTTTTTTTTTTTGGGCTCAAATTCGTGGATATATTCTAATAATTCTATCTTGCTCGACATTTGAGCCATGTCACAATCGCTTTACTAGAATTCTGAACAACCATCGCTACTACTCTCCCAATAGCCCCAGTGGGCTCAACCGCCACAAATATCATCCAAGTCCAAGCCGTGCTTGAACTTTGCCATAAATCGAGGACCTCATCAGAATACCAACTGCACATGCACCTTTAATTGCTCCACAAGAACTATCCGACACAATCTTCTCTACTACAGATAAATTAAAACCATCACTGCATCTATCTGTCAGGAGACTGAATACGTACCTTGTCAATAGCAGCAGTTACAGCAATTGTTGGCTCTATAGGCTTCACCTACTACAAGCATTATCTGTGTCGATTATTTCGTTAGTACTAGCTACATCAGGAGTTTCTGGTTGCCAACTCCACCTCAAGCTGAACACCGTCAGATCCGTATGAACACTGCTATAATCGCTCCTAACCTGAAGTACTGGAGACTCATCAAACGTAACTTCTCTGCTGATAATAGGTGAATTTAATTCCAGGCATCACAACTGATAACCCCACTCGCCTTGTGCATAGCCCCAGGAATATGCACTTTCTTGCCCTTTCATCGAGCTTACCATCACTAACTCGAACATAACATGGGCAACCAAATATTCTAATGATAGAATAATCAGCAACGTTACCTGACCACACTTCTTCGAGAATCCAATATCCAATCACAGTTAATGGGATCTATTCATCAGGTAGCTCACCGTACTAATTCATCCGCTAGAAATCTTCTAGCCATACCAGCACTAGAGAGCATTTTATAGGCTGTCTCTAGTAATGTTATGCTCATCAATTCTGCAACATGTTATGATTCATTAGCACTAGTGCGATGTCTCACTATGCTTTCTTTCATGCAGAATTCATTTAACAGCTTCGAGCAAAACTCCATGCTTTTGTCAGTCCGCACCTACTTGATCGATTTACCAGTCTCCTTTTCAATCAAAGCTCTTAACTGCCTAATCCTGACAATAGCATCAAATTTGTGCCTAAGCACAAACACCCAAGTCTTCCTCGAGTAGTCATCAAACAACTGTTAGCATAAATCTGGTACTCTTCCTTGAAGGAGACCGCGATAATCTACGAACATCTAAGTGAAGTAATTCTGCAATTTCCGTAGTTTTCTTTGACAGTCTCACTAAACTGCACTTTTCGCCGTTGATCTAAATCACAGCACCTGTACACATTTAGTTGGTCAGCAACATAACTACATAATAAATTTCTTTCACTTAAAACCTTAGGCTTCTCTCGCTAATGTGCCCAATCGCATATACCACAAGTTTGACTCTCGAACAGATGCATCTGATGTCTTCACGGTAAAATCCATCACTGTCTCACCTTAAAGCTCATACAGACCATTGCGTTTCATTACTCTCATTATTATTAAGGTACCTCGAACAATTTTCAAGATACCACATTCTGAAGAATACCGACACCCAGCTGAATCCAGGACACTCAAGGAAATTAGATTTTTCTTCAACTCTGGAATATGTCTCACTTTAGTAAATATCCTCATAATACCATCATGCATTCTGGTTCTCACATTACCAATACCTACAACATCGCATTCAGCATTGTTTCCCAACTGTACTTTACTACTATCAGTGCATTAATAAGTAGCAAACCAATTCCTGTTTGGTGTACCATGAAAAGAACAACCAGAATCCATAATCCATTCGTCAAACGACAAATAATTAGTGACAAACAAGATAAAATCAACATTATCCAAACCACCATCAGCTATAGTTGCAACATCATCACAGATTCAACTCTAATATCCTTACCCTTGTCATTTTTCAGCTTGAGACAATCCTTTCTAAGATGCCCCCTCTTGCCACAATTCCAACAGACAGCACCACCAGTCCTATACTGACTACGTCTATTCATGTTCATAATACTTCTGCTAATGCGAGTACTAGCTCTTCCTCTATTTTCACCTACTAAAGCATCAGATACAGATTCACCAGATTCTCTTCTACGGATGTCCTCACTCAGAATTAAATCTTGAATCCCATCAAAGTTAAACTTGTTGATCCAGAGGAATTACTAACAATAGTAACAGTATTATTCCAACTATCAGGCAATGAGGATAATAAAATCAAAGCACATACCTCATCTTCAAAGTCAATCTCAACTGAACTCAATTGGCTAATGATCACATTGAATTCATTGATATGATTAGTAACTGATGCACCTTCCCTCATCTTCAAATTGAACAGACGTCGCATCAAATAGACCTTGTTGATCGCAGAGGGCTTCTCGTACATATCTAATAGGGCTTTCATCAAACCCGCAATGGTCTTCTCTTTGACGATATTAACGCGACGTTACAAGCTAACATCAGCCGAATAACACCCATCGCTCGTCTATCCAACAATTCCCAATCAGCTTGCTTCATCATCTCTAGTTTCTCCCAAATAGAGGCAAATGCAGTTTCATCTGATATAGATAATCCTCAATCTGCATCTTCCAGAAACCAAAGTCGCTCCCCTCAAATCTGTCCATTTTCACTTTAACTTCTTCTGTCGCCATCGATTCGCTTCACTTAAGCCAAACCAAGCTCTGATACCAATTTGTTATGCGGAACAAGCGATCGAACAATAAATAGATAGAACAAGAAAATAAATCAAACACCAGATGTACGTGGTTTAGTTATAGAGACTACGTCCAATGAGAGAGCAGCAATGAATTTCACTATAGATCAAGCGATACACGGAGATTACAAACTACACTCAAGTCACTCAAAACTCTTAGTATTTCCAGCCCCAATTATTTCAAGAATGCACGCATGTTTAGCCCCACAATTCCTAATGAAATAATCTCTCAATCTCACAAAGGAATTAATACGCAAATTTTACAACAATATTCAATCTGCTTCAACACTTGAATTCTTGATGTAATTCCACAAAGATAGACCATTGCCGAGCACTCGACGAAACGATGCTTCCTTGATGATCTCCTTATCAACAACGGCAGACTTGTATATAGACAAATAAGTCACACACATAATGGAGAAATAAAATAGGGAAGTTCGGTCAATGAAAACCAAGATTGACTTTCCTATTTTATCTTTATCTTACGTGAAAAGTCCAACTCTAATAGAAATATTGTTATTGATCTTGATTTGAAATATATCAAATAGAATATATCACATTATTTTCTTCAAGATAGATTTCCGTGATATTCAAAACAAATCTCATCTTTATTTTCAAGATCAAGATAGATTTGTTTCGAAATTCAAATTTTCGCTTCGGGCTCAAATTCGGGACATATTCTAACATTACCTTTTGTGAGAAAATCCTTTATCGCGGGGAATGCGAAGCCTAACTACTGCTCAACTCACTTGGGAAAATGTACTAGGATGTGATTGGGAAAGGCTTGCCTTTGATCATCCTATCTTGCCCTATTCTATATATTTCATGCATCTTATGCTCCCTATTCAGAATTGGTAAATTAAGCATGAGAATGATCATGCATAAATCATGCCATGTGTGAGCATTTTCCAAGCATGTAAATGCAACAATTTTCAGCATAAGTCATATTTTATGAGCATTTCATGTATTTGATTAAGGAACAGACTATGCTAGCATGCAAGAGAATTCTTAAGAATGGGGAAATTCGGATTGCCCTTGATCATGTGAGTGGATCAAACTAGCTCATTCCAAGCTTTGCCCCAAGCATACATGAACGAGTCGAGTGAAGACTCGAGGTGCTCTAATTGCCCCTGTTCAAAGGAAAATGTTTATGAGAAATACACTGAGTAGAAACTTGACATGTCTGGTCATTCAATGGTAATGACTATCATGCTAGTCATACACTCCTGCAAGGTGGAGAATGTTATCTGTAAAACCAAATGAGTTAAAAAGATATACTCCCTTTTTTTGAGTCAGGGGTTGACTATCGGTTTGCCCCATTTTTTATCAGAATGGACTGCGACGGAAGACCACAGACTTACAAAGATCTGGGATCACCCCTAGGTATGACCAATGTTAGGAACTTGGTTGAGGGCTTGGTAAATGACATGTTTCTTTTCATGACCTTATACAAAAAGATGTGTACGAATATGGTGTTAAGAGATTCCTTCCAATTGCTCATTTGTTTCAAAGCAATTGGGGACACATTTCTTGACTAGTACCTATAAGGAGGAAAACAAAGTATCATTTTTAGAAATGATCAAGCTTAAGAAAAGATACTCCTTTTGATATTAGGTGGCCTTGGTTTTACCCCTTTTTTTGTCTGCTAATACAGCACAATCATAGAATCGATCGAGGCAAAACCATGATCAGCCTCAGCTAGTTGATGGATAGGTGTATAAGATCAATTAGGCTCTTCAGACTCGATCATGAGCTAGGGGCTCAAAACTAATGTAGTAATTGTGCAGGCCAACTGATGACCGATTGAGTCTAGCTCAAAATTCGGGTTATGAATCTGTTCCCTATTCCTGGATTAATTCTGAAAGATATAGCAGTTGAGTCATTAAAACAACTAGGCAAAAGTACACCCCAAGTGTCAAAACTTATGTACGGCGTACACATTGGTGCCAAAACTTTTAAATCATTCACTTAAGTGCCAAGTTTGGAGAAAAGTGTGCACTTCAGTGCCAAGTCCGATCAGAAGCATAGGTGGCATGTCGGAAAGTCTACGTGGATTTTTTACATTAAAAACTTTGGATGACGTGGCTCGCCGGAGGTTGAGTCAGCAATTTGAAGATCAAAACGACCTCGTTCATTTCACTTTGCCCATAAACTCCTAAATCCCCAATTGAACCCCAAATTAGAAACCTTAACCGGCTAGCCCCCAAAGCAGAGGAAGAATGTGAACAATGGAATCAGTTTCGATTCATTGAGCGGCTCGAAATTCGACGACTATTTCTTCCGATCCCCTCATCATATCACTCTTGTAAAGGCATTCCAAAGGTTTGTGTTCGGCATCCATTTTCTTGTCTGCGATGGTTTTTGCTAACTGATGTTCATCTTCTTTCCTTTATGGTCAAAAAACAAGTGATTTGTCATTTTCTCTTTGTTTTCTTATGTCTACATAAGCTTGAAAATCATAAAACAGCCCATACTTCAAAATGGAGGGAAGGAGCTTCAGTAGCAGCTCAAATTCATTTCGACCAATTGAAGAAGATGGTGAGGTTTATGTGTATTGTGGGTTACCTAGTCCAAGAAGAACATCTTGGACTCGATTAAATCTAGGGAGAAGATTCCATGGATGTGGCAGGTATAAAGAGGGATCCAAGTGCAAATATTTCAAATGGGTAGATCAAAAGTTATCCGGCCGAGCCACAGATGTGATATTGGAGCTTCTTGAAAAACGACATGAACCTCTACCTACATTCATGGATGAGGAGTTGGACGATGTCGATTCAAGGGAAGCTGAGATGAAGGCTGTAAAATCTGTGACCAATCAAATGAAGAAGGAAGTGTCAATGCTGAAAAGACAAAGAAAGCATCATCGAGTGTTAATTGTGTTTTTGTTCTGTTGTGTAGCTTATTTAATGGTCAAGTGTAAGGTGTGTGATGAGAGAAAGTTTCTCAGTCTACCGTAGGTGAAGATCACTTGGACATATACTTGTAATGGATAATGTATAAGTAAGGGATGATTTTTGTACGAATGAAGACGTTGCTACGGTATTTTGTTGGAAATGGAAGGTTGTAATGCAGTATTTGCTTAGTTTTTGCTCAGTTCTTGGACTATCTATGTATTGTCAATCTCTATTCACTTAGTTTTTGCTTCACTTGTTTGGTTTGCTGCAAATGTGGCTGCTGGTATGCTGCAAATGGGCTACTGGTTTGCTACTCGCTTGCTTTGCTGGTTTGCTACATTTGCAAACCAGGAAATGTTGGTGGTTTGCTACAAATATTGGTGATTGAGTTGTTAGAATTTACAGGTAATTTGGTTGGTGATTTGCTGCAAATCTGCTTTACGTGGTTATTATTTAAGTGTCATAATTGGTTTAGAAGGTTGTAATGCATGTCATATTTGTTTAGTTATTGGACTATCTATGTATTGTCAATCTCTATTGCTTAGTTTGTGAATAAAGGTGTGCTGCAAATGTTGGCTGCTGGTATGCTACAAATAGGCTGCTGGTTTGCTGCTCGGCTGCTTTGCTGGTTTGCTGCATTTGCAAACCAGCAAATGTTGGCAATTGACTTGTTAGAATTGTAATTGGGTTGGTGATTTGCTGCAAATCCCGATACTGTTATTATTATTTAAGTACCATAATTTGCAAATGTTGTCACTTAAGTGCCAGTCGGGGGTAAAAAGTGATCAATTAAGTTCCAATTATCTTTAAAAGAGATCACTTTAGTGCCAAGTTATTATAAAAGTGATCACTTAAGTGCCAAGTTGTTGTGAAAGTGATCACTTCAGTGCTAACTTGTTATGAAAGTGTTCACTTAAGTACATCATCAAAACTTGCAATACCAATTCGTGCACCAGCAACTTGCTGATGTAACCTGACTTGCAATATCTGACCATAATGCACCAGCAACTACAATTACCATTGTGCACCAGCAACTTAGTTCACAGAAATTGACAAGTATGCACAGCAAGAATGCATTGACAAGTGCACCAGTAATGCACAGCAAGTTGCTAGTGCATTCACAAATATGCACCACGAAGTAGCTGGTGCCCTGGTGCACCAAAAATGTATGCATTCACCATTGACAACAACAGAATTCACAATATTCACAGTATTCATAATATGCACAGTATGCACCAAAACAGAATTCACAATATGCATTCACAGTATTCACAGTTATGGTGCATTTTCTGTTGACAACAACGGTTGCAAGCACAGCCACCATAGCAATGTAAAATAGGAAAAGCATAATTGAAAATTTTCACATTGCTCCGTTGACATAGTTTTACATAAATTGAATTAACAACCATGTCCTTCCTAGCAAATGTCCAACACACAGACAATTGTGGTTCCCAAAAACTAATACTAACTTATGAACTCCCCTCCTAATCAGTCAACATTGACAACCCCAGCTCTTTTTCCTTTCGATGGCTTTTTAACTTGGTTCTAAGCCTAGCACTCTTTCTAGCAGGTTGTGATTCTTCAAGTGGTCTTTCGAGGCTTGGTTGAGTAAAACCCTTGCTGGCCTCTTTCTTGGTTGCTATTTCTTAACTGCAACTGTTGTCTTCTTCTTTGTCAATTTCTTTTTGGTGCAGCCATTGACTCTTGGGTTGGGTTACCTCAGAGATAAGCATCTCTGAGCTTCTCCCAGGCTACAACTATATAAAAGCATAAGCAAATGGGCTTTAGAATTGCAAATGCCGTAAATTAAGTGCACAATTCCTATCAAACTTACATGCAATATAGTCATTCCAGTACGTTCGTCTTGGAATAGGCCATAACCATATTCCCTCAACCTCTTACCAAGAGCCCTCTTATTCATCGTGGAAGTGATGGCTGTGCAGCAAGTTTTGTTGGCTCTTGAGGTGGTGGTAGTGGCCGATGTGCAGCAGGTTCTATTGGCCTTTGATGAGATGGTGGTAGAGGCGGCTGTGCAGCAAGATCTACTGGTCCTTCAGGTAGTGGTGGTGGCTGGGCAGCATGCCCTGCTCTTGCCTTTCTTCTGACCTGCAGTGCTAAACAAGATTAGACTATGGCCATAAAATAAGAAAAATTGACAACGTGTAACTTACTGGATATTTTCTCTTTTTCAACAATAGACTCAGTACGCTCTTCTGTTGGCCCTTCATCTGGTTGCACAACATGCCCTATTGTTGGCACTTCAGTTGGCTGTGAAACATGTCCTTCTGTTGGCCCTAGAGGTGGTGGTGGTGGCTGTGCAGCAAGTTCTACTGGCCCTTCAGGTGGTGGTGGCGGCGGCGGCTGGGTAACATGCCCTGCTCTTGCCTTTCTTCTCACTGAAGTATAGAAATAGGTTAGACAAGTGGCCATAAAACAAGATAAACAAATAAACAATGTACAACTTACTGGATATTTTCTCCTTGGTTGTTGAACAGTAGACCCAGTACACTCTTTTGTTGGCCCTTGAGATAGCTGTACAGCATGCCTTCCTGTTGCATTTCTCCTCAGCTGAAGTGTGGAAACGGGGTTAGATAAGTGGCCATAAATAAGACAAACAAACAATGTACAACTTACTAGATATTTGCTCCTCGTTTGTTGAACAGTAGACCCTCCTGTTGCCACTTCAGTGGCTGTCCAACTTGTTAGCCCTCCATGTCCATATGTTGGCCTTCACTCGACTCTTGTGTGGGATCTACAGTAAGCTGTTGCTTCCTTAGTTCACAGCCTTTCTTATTGTGACCTCCCTTATGGCAGTACGAGCACGTCATCTTTACACCAGCCTTAGTCATCCGTTGCATTGAAATCTCCCCTTCTTGCATTCTTCGTCTCCGCTTTGGCCTTCCAACTTGCTTCTTTAGTGGCAAAGGTGCAAGGGCATCCTGATTTGTTGGCTCCCAGAATTTGCTACTTCTAATGGGCTGCATCATGAATTGGTACGTGTCAAGATATGACCTTTGTTGTAGCAATCAGCTAGGTAATCTTCTGGGTTTTTTTGCAAGTTCTGGATCGCAGAAATGGCATGTGGCAAGGAATTCCAGTTAGTTGCCATTCTCGACATGAACATTTTCTCCTCTCAGGTGAACGACATACGTGTCGTCATTCTTTTGATCTCAAATCCGTCATCCCATTCCAAATTGGATGGCAAAACCTGCTACCAGCCAAGTTCTCATCTAATCTCTTGGCAATCCTAGGACCACATACTCTAGTCCACTTTCCAGCCTCGTCTCTTCTATTGCGCAGCCTAGTCATTACCATAAGTCGTATATCCTCAAGCATGGCAATGATTGGTTTGCACCTCGCGGCTAATATGCTGCCATTGAAAGCTTCGCTGAGGTTGTTGTCGATAATGTCGCACTTGAATTCCTCGCTGAAGAAGGCCTTACACAATGCTTCGCTTCAGTTTCGAATAGTGCTTCGAAACCATCCTTGGTCTAGTGAAGCAAGCCCTCTTTCGCTATTCTAAATTCAGCCATGTTTGTGCTCTTTGCAATTTGCCAGAATTGCTTCTGCAGCCCATCCCCTTTGTACTTCTTTGACCAGTTTGCATATATGTGTCTTGCACATCCTATGCTCGGCATATGGCATCAACTCAGCCAATGCAGGAACAAGTCCCTACAATATTAAATCAAGACATAATTGTAAGAATAAGGACAAATACAACATAATGCAATTAAAATTTTGAAAGAATTAATTGACAATGATATTACCTTCTGTTGGTCGCTCATGAAAGCCCAACCTCCCCGTCAGTTATCTCCAAATCAGCCATCAAATTTTTTATGAACCAAGACCAAGTGTCCTTGTTTTCTATCTTTACAACTGCCCAAGCTATTGGAAACATTTGGTTATTGGCATCTCGACCAACTGCAACCAATAATTCTCCTTTGCACAAACCCTTTAGAAAGCACCCATCCAATCCTACAACTTTTCTACAACCAGATAAAAATCCCCGCTTGCATGCATCGAAGCACGCATAAAACCTATCAAAGACAGTCTCAAAATCAGGCAGTGGCCTCTCCACAACCTCCACATACACTCTACTTAGTGGGTTTTGAAGTCTACATTCGTAAGCATAATCCCAAATCTGGCCATACTCTTTCTTGTACTGACCCATGAGTGTTTTCATGACCTTATACTTTGCTCTCTTGCACTGAGTCGCTAACAAATAATCCCTACCTGCTCCTTCACCAGCTGCTTTAAGTAAGGACCCCTAATCTCAGCATCGCCTTGATCGTGTTGAAGAAGTGTTTCGACAACCACTTACTTGTTACCCTTTTATTGTCAAAAACAATTGAACACATTGTTCCACATGGAAGTACCTAATTTGGAATGACCTACTCCTCTTACTCAGTGAGCCATAGATCTTCCATGCACAATTATGTTGTGGACACCTAGCTCTGACAAAATCTTTCGTATTTCTAACAAACTCAATAGTCCTCTACTCAGCAATAGATTTCTTCAGAATAGCATCCTTGAACTGTTTCGCATCCTTAAATTTCATACCAACACATAAAACAGGGCATGCTAGAGTTGGATCATAGGAAGGATGCTTACTCCTTCTACGCACAGGTGGAGCTACTCCTTCTTCAGGCTCGTTCTCGGAAGTATCGATCCAGTCATCACTGGTACTTTCTTCAGGTGCACCAGTAGCTGTAGCAAGTGTAGATTCTTGTTCTCTATTTACTGTCCAGTTCCCTCTAATTCTCTAAAGACAGTTTTTTCTTTCTCGCAAACTCCTTGCGGTTTTGCCTTGATTGTGCAAGCTCTTCATCGTCATCGTCATCATCAATCCTTAGGAAATTGACATTTCCCAAAACTTCATCGTCATCGTCATCGACACTGAATTGTGCAACTTGCCAATGTAATCTAGTAATTTCTTCATCACCTATATGGCTTACCCCCTTGTCCTCTCTATCCTCCTCCCTACCCTCCCCCTCCTCACAATTCTGCCTATCCTCCTAATCCTCTATGTCTGCCCACTCCTGATGTCCCTCTACAATGGTATCATCCCCACTATAAGAAGTGGAATGAAGGCCTACTTCTCCTGTTTCAATTACATCTTCATGCTAAACATTATCATCATCTTCATCATCACTATCACTATCACTGTCATTGTCGACATACACTTTTGCTTCGTTGCCATGAAGATAGTGATAAATCAGATCATTAAACCCACTCTCATCCAACAATAGTCGCAGCCCATCCTTCAAGCCCTTTCCAGGAACACAATAAAGTAATTTACCTACTTTGCAGCCTAAAATGTGCACTATATCTCTCGCGAATGAAATATACGACGACGTCCTTATATCGAGAAAAATGATTCCTTCGTTTCCACCTTCGTACTACCACTCGTCGGTGCCAATCACAAAATCCCCACTATAGTAGACAATGATAGCAACAAGATTCTTGTCCATGCCTACACCATAGGGAAAAAAAAGTCAATAATTGTATCAGTTTTTGCGACCACAATACAAAAGGTACAACAAATTCACATGGAGGTCCTCACAGGCCAACTTTTGATTAAAGAGACATTTTTGTTGGGTAGTGACCACAAAGTAACAGGAAAACCAATGCACAAATGCACAATGCTTTACACAAATGAATTTGACGTCCTCCTGGCATTAACTTCACTATTTCCTGGCAAATAAAAAATAGCATTTTAGTCCGCAATGGCATCCAAGGTTGTCATTAAATAAGTGAACCGAAAGGATCTAAACACATCAACTTCTCAAAAGGGACCGACGGGATTGAAAGGCATTCTCTTCCTTTATCAAGAAACCAAAGTCAGAAGTTCTGATTAAACAAGTAGGCATCTTCAACGCATCCACTTTGAGCCTTAATTTTACCATACAACCGCTAATTTTGCCCTCTAAGCTCTAATGTTCCCATTGAAGCCTTAATTTTCCCGTCGGAGCCCTAACTTCGTCTCGAGGTCTAACTTTCAAATTAGGATAGAAGACGCATACCTAGCAAGGGTATGATGGTGATAAGGGACGGCGGTGACTGAGCGACAGTGGCAATCGAGCAAGCAACGGCGGCAACTCCACCACAAATAGTGTGATTAGATTTTCCACAACGGATCCACTCCTTCTCACGAGAGGGGGTAATCTGGGGAAGGAGAGACGTCGTTTGTTAATCATAACACAAACGACGTCGTTTTTTATTTCAACAAAAACTTGGCCACGTTCAATTTCCACCGTGGCATCAGCTTATCAAAATTTGCCACATAAGCTAATAAAATAAATTGTAAAATTCAAGTAATTCATTTGGCTGGATTTTGGTCGGATTGGCACTGAAGTGCATGCTTTTCTCCAAACTTGGCACTTAAGTGAACGATTTGAAAGTTTTCGGCACCAAAGTGCACGCCGTACACAAGTTTTGGCACTTGGAGTGTACTTTTGCCAAACAACTATGGTTAAATTACAAGCAAGTCCCTTCTTATTTTTCCAAAATTTTCTTTTTTTGAATTTTTTTGAATTATTTTTTGAATTTTTTCAAAAATTTTGTTTTCAATTACCAAGCCTCCATGAGCTACCATCTCCATAAGCATCATCGTCAATGCTCTTTCCCCCCCCCCCCCTTTCTTTTTTGAGCCTTGAAGAACTTTCTCCCAGGCTCTCTCGCTCTCGCTACGGCTTTTTCTCTCTTCTCTATTCGTCGTCCTCTCCTCCCTGCTTCCTCTCGAGCACTCCATTCGAATGGGTGAACGTGATGGAAAATTAGACTAGGCCTATCTGGAAAAGAAAAGAAGGGAGTGGGCCTAAGTCTATGCAAGCCTAAATGAGAAAAGAGAAGTCTCGTGAGCTTGAGCCAAACTGACACGATCACATTTATTTTCATAATTTTTTATATATTTTTTTGAACTTTTCTATTTTACAATAAAATAAGAAACGATACATATTTAAATAATTAGGTATATTCTAATTTATCAACTATGTTGTATTGATGTAACATCTACACAAATCATGAGATGATAAGATTTGTCATCTAAAAGGTAAGAGATAAGATTTCTTATCCAGAAAAGTCAAAGAGATACGGTTTGATATCAAAAGGATAAGGAGATAAGCCACACAACATGAAGCAATAAGATTGTGTAGATCGAGGGGACAATGGGTTAACAAATGTTGCTGACCCAATTGATCGGTTGATTGGCTGTTAACCAAGTGGTGAGTAGCCACCTATCAATAGACCAGTTGGCGGAGCTAGCTAGTCATCACATGAAGCAGCAAAGGAGGTCGGCTCCTCTCTCTTTCCCCAAAAAAAGCCAACCACTATAAATAGGCATTAGGGTAAGGTTTAGGGTTCTAATCCTTGGCTTTCTCTCAAAAGTTCCTATCCCGTCTTTGTGAATGCATGCATGAGATTGTTCTCGTGCAAAACACTAGAGGGTCATGTAGCCATTTGTGATCAAAAGGAAGAGCTTGGTTCATCACGTCTCATGGATTGCTAGCATAATCGAGGAGTGATCATCCACAAGTTTCGTCTTCCATTCGTCATGTGATTAAGTGATGTGGGTTGCTCTTCTTTCACTATGCATCTCTATTTTTGGATGAAAAACTTTTGAACTTTCTGTGCAAAACCCAAAAGTGGTATCAGAGTCATCCTTAGGCTTATCCATGCATTTGATTGGTTCTATTTGTTATGTTTTTTGTGATAGACCATCTCATCATTGAAAATCATCTTTCCATGTCAAAAGGTCTATCGAAGTTGATTTTGATCAACTTGATAAGAACTGAACTAAATCAATTATGAAGTGAAAATCTATTTTTGGTTGTGATTGTTTAACGTAATCTTATTGGCTTAAGATTCGTTAAACTTGCACCTAAATGCATACTTCATGTTTGATATTTATCTATCTGTTTTGTTTGTGAAAGCATGCTAAAGGGTTAGTATGCGAGATGAGATTGAATTAGGATCATTTATGGCCTAAATCTTCTTATTCAAATACTAAGTCATAACGAGTTTCAAACTCGTGGCCTTCCATTGTCGTGATTTAATCCTTTATTATAATGATTGATTGACTGGCTATGGATACATAAGAGTCAATTGTCAATTATAGTATTGAACCATTCTATTATGTATTTGATATTGTGGGGTTGAAAATAGACGATTTCCAATAACTATTAGGTGAGGGTTGTTTGCATTTTCAATACTTGCAAGAGACGATAGGTCAAACTTAACTATAATCATGGAGTCAATAACTATCAAGTGAGGCTTTCATGGTCTAAAGGCCAAATTTATGATTGAGACTCACATGTGATTCGTTAAATAGGCTAATTCACTCATCTAGCTCATAGAACACCAATAACTATCAAGTGAGGTGAACTATGAACTAATGGGACTCCAATCCCCACTAGCAATCTTACCCAACAAAGATTACCATTTCTTATTCAAGAAGTGTGAGATTCGATAAATTGAGTGGGAGCATCTATTTTATTTAAAGGCCATAATAAAATAGCCATTTTGAAAGTACGATTACTAACATTTAGTTTTCTGCATAGACTTTTATTTGTTCTACTAAGATGGTGAGCATAAATCTTATAGCTTCAATTCTTGATAAGAACTGCCTGGCTGGCCTTAATTTCAATGATTGGCTGAGGAATTTGAGAATGGTTCCCACTTAAAAAGCTTCGATATGTGATGGACCTAAAAATGACATCCTTGTTCCTCGAGGATGGGCCCCAAAAGGAACGTGACACTTACGAAAAGAGGAAAGAGAATGACCTAAAAGTTAGGTTATACATACTTTCTTCTACAAACAATGATTTCCAGAATAAGTATGAGAATATGGATAGTGTTAAGTCGGTTATTCTTCACATAAAGGAATTCTTCAATAAGAATAGTCGCACCTCCGGTTATGAGATATCTAAAGCAACCGTATACCGTATGAAGATGGCCGAGGGATCATCTTTGAATGATCATATTCTCAAGATGATCTGGCACATCAAAGAGCTGGTGAGATTAGATCTCGTGATAGATAATGAATTGGCTATGGATTTGATCTTCCAATCATTGCTTGATTCCTTCTATAGAATTGTCCAAATTTTCACATGCATAATATGGAGAAAAACTTGTTGAGTTGCATAGTATGCTTGCGATTTATGAGAAGGAAATGCACAACTCCAAGCCAAACATAATAATTGTGGCTGAAGCTTTGTCTTCAAGAAGTAAGACTTCTTTGAAGAAAAGCAAAGAGAGTCTAAGAAGAGAGTTGTGCAACCAAAGCCAAAGATTAAAAGAGGGAAGATGTCATCATTTTGGTATGATGGGGCATTGGAAGAGGAACTACAAAAAGTTCCTTGCGAGCTTGAAAGTTAAGTCGAAGGACTAACCTTATGAATGTATGGTGTTTATGCTTATTGAGATTATTTGATTAGTACAGAATCCAACTTGTGAGTTCTAGCTTATGTTGCAATATTACACATTTATATGTCATTGCAGAATCTAGAAATAAGCAGGATGTTAGGGCGAAATGAAATTGTTGTGACATTTGTGAATAGAGAGCAAAGTTTGCTGCCGTAGCGATGGAGACGTTTCGTTTGCATTTGCCCATAGGATCTGTCATAATTTTGCAGAATTATCTATATTTTAAAAATGCTGGAAGGAACATTATGTAGTACCCCACTTCTGGTGCTAGCATCAGAGGTGTAGCGCCTAGGTCGACACGTTGAACTATTCTAAAAAATGAGGTTATTCTCATGCAGTGGTATTCATAAGTTTAAAATTATATATTTAAGGAGTACCCATAAACATCTAGTCATATCCGACATATATAAATACATATAACACAGGATCAGCTGATTGCATTATCTGATTAGATTACTAATTACATAGGGATTTTTACCTAGGATTACCTATGCCCAAATATTTACATAGCCACACATCCCTCATCTATTCACAATCAAAATGTAGTACTCTTGTCCCAAGAGTATGGTCTTTCAAAAATCTAACTCTCAATCACCTAATCACCCCCTAGGCCACCGCGGTACCTGCTCGCCTCCCTAGGCCCCTCCACTTGGACCATTATCGTCATCACTTCCATCCTCCCTTTCATCAAACATGACTCGGGGAATAGGCCCCTCCTGCGTCCCATCAATGTTGATAAACACTGCAACAAACTTATATTGAACATAGGACATTGCCACAGCCACAACTACCGTATATGTAGCAACGACATGAGTAAAAGTGATATCGTTCAAACTTGGGATCTCAAGTCCTGACTTTCGAATTCTAAAGAGATAGGGGGCCTATAATAGATCCAAGAGGTACCGAGATCGAGCCCATCTCTGTCAATCTAAAAATACATATACAATAAACGTGAGTAATCTCAGCGAGAAAATTCAATCACTCTAACCCTCGCTTGATTCATTGTGCCCTTCAAGTCCATGACAAATAATCCAATGTCTTGATAATTGAACGAATAATTAAGGTTCAATATAGCTATTGGGTTTCGTATGGAAAATTTCAAAATTCTCATACAAAATAGAGATATGTAGTGGAAATAAAACATAACCCATACATGGATCTCCTCAAGGGCTATTCACACATTTTAATCGAAAACTAAAACATACATTGAGAGGGTTTGAGGCTTATGTCAAGAAGTACGCCTAAGCCAATTTGATTCCTTAATTTCTTGAACACTACGAGTTTGGGCCTCTAGTTCACACACGCCACCAATCACATAGCGATAGAAGATGAGGCTTGCGGACGATCACTCCTCAATTGTGCTAGCAATCCTTGAAAGTTGATGAACCAAGCCTTGCTTTTGCACCACAGATGGCTCACGATCCTCAAGTGTTTCATGTGAGAACAATCTCACACGTGGATGAAGAAAACAACACGAAACTCACACTGATGGGCAAAGAAACCAAAGGGGAAAATTACCCTAAGTCTCAATCCCCAAACCCTATTTATTGGGGTTAGGGTCCCCTCATAAACCGCTCTATAGGGCAATTTACTTAGGGACAGTGAATATCCTCTACTTTTGACCACCTTTGACTGAGTTGAAGGTGGTGGCTGGCCATTGTCGGCCGTGGTTGGCCAGTGGCCCGTCGTGCCTTGCTTCGCCTATT
The DNA here is from genome assembly GCA_019149425.1 of Psidium friedrichsthalianum. Lineage (NCBI taxonomy): Eukaryota > Viridiplantae > Streptophyta > Magnoliopsida > Myrtales > Myrtaceae > Psidium > Psidium friedrichsthalianum. The sequence continues at coordinate 16,693 of JAGVVM010007196.1, forward strand.
TGCCATCTGTGTTTGTCTCACGTTGCATGATCTTATCACTTTATCTAATGGATAACAAACTCTATCCCTTTGACTTTTCTTGGATAAGAAATCTTATCTCTTATCCTTTAAATGATAAACCTTTTCATCTCGTGATTCCTGTAGATATCACATCAGTATGACATCATGTTAAGGTTGTGCTTTCATCACATGCTTATCCATTCGTGATTCAAAATTAGAATTGAATCCTATTCAATTTAATTTTTGTTTGACTATCTCTATAGTCAGGATTGCAAACACTTTTGCGATTCCATCTTCCACATAAATGTTGTCACGCATTGGTTATGGTGTGTGATATCTCTAAGTTCATCACTAAGTTGACAGTGGACGTATATTAACAGATTAGTATCACCAAGAGAATTGACTATCCTTAATCAATCTCTGGGTACCACAAGTTATGAGTAACATCTAGTAATATATTATGACTACTCAGAAGTGTGAATATTAGAAGAACATAATGAACCTGTCACTTGGCAACAGTGTTATTTAATCCTTCTATCTTACTATGTCCCGATCAAACAAAGATCATGGATTATTAGTCAAGCCGCCAATTCGATCATATGCTCAGATCTATCTAACATGCATAATCTCGAGACATTCTCGATAACAACCCGATTGAGGATTTTCCATGCATTGTCATGATTAGATCGTATAGGACATCAACCCCATACTTAAACAAGGAGATATATCCCACTGTTGCGCACGCCTGTGATTTCGTATGCAAATAAATCATGACCATCAAGCATAGAGGCAGATCAATGACCCGCTAATATGTGCACTTATGAACCATAATCATTTGACATATTCGCATACAAGCAATCGTGCCTCAATTCTGAGAATCACCTATATAGCTAAAGCGTTAAATGATTAAATATTATTCTCGCTCGAAACTTCCATGTTTGCTAGTTGTTCAACATGTGTCATGTTTAGTGAACTCGTCCAATACGAGCATCTCTATTTCTAACTTGGATATATAATGTCCAATGACTTGTGACTCGTCATCCTCTTTGCATATTCAATACCCAATTGCAAAGTTTAGAATGCACTAGTCTCAACAAGATCATTGATGACCACTCAATGATCTATTGACTAGGAGCAGTTCAAAGATCGTGTTTAACTCAGACTTGTCCCATATATTCTCGACGTCTCAAGAATAGATTTTAGATTTATGAACTTCATTTATTTAAAGCCAAGGGACAAAATGAATAAACATGTCTTGCCGTTAATATGATTGAAAGTACATTCCATATTCCAAGCATTAGTTGTTTTAGGGCGTACACCAAGGGCAACATAAATGTAATGAATGCACTCCCATGTCTTGCCCATATATACGTCTCAACAACTAACCATATGATTACGTCCATATTCCAACCATCACATAGTTGTTTTAGGGCATACACCTAACAATAGCTACATATATATGCAACATAAATGTATGATATGCAAATGAATGCAAGTGTGTACTCCCACGTAGATTCATTTACCATTGTTGTAACTGAGTTCAATTACCAACTCGTGAAATTAATATCTTGGCTCTACCACAGATCCTCAAGGCAACTCCTCACCTTGAGATCCTCACTTTGAGACTTCGCGTTATATACCATGCGATCCTCTTGGCACCACCAATCAAAGCATCTCGTCTCGTAAGGAGAATCAATTGAGTTAGTTTTCGTAGTCCTAAACCCCTTTCACCCAATACATGTCATGCTTATAATGTACATGTTAATTGATATAACGAAACAAGTCAGGTATGAGAATTTTGTATCATCGATACCCTCACTATTTGGCTTATCAAACTAGAGTTATTCATGCTACTCGAAATCAACTAGAACAATGTGAAATATAATCACAAAACAGGGTTTCTCATTTCCTTCATGGCTAACAAGTACACTCAGTCATTTTCTCATAGCTAGTGAGCAAAATATTAATTTCAAGGACCTTTAGTTCCGCATTGTTTGATGACTAATTCTACCCAAATTTATACAATCATAGTTAATTTAATCTGGATATTCACGTAACTAATATTGGCACTCACTAGTCCATGTTAACATAAAACACAAGTAGAGGTTTGTTAATTCTTAGGTAAACAATCCCCTTATCTCACACGCATGTGAAATGAAAGATCGGTATACCTAAAATCAAAAACAAAAAAAAAAGGTCTGGTTGGTAAGGTTTTCATACCTTAAATTTATAATTCGTTCCTCATACATTTTAAATTGTACATATCATGCATTATTTCAAAGTTATTCAAGTGATTCATTTGAAAGCTATTTCCAAGACACAAGGATGGTTTTCCCAAATTAATCTATTGCTCCAATATGTTCACAAGGGGGCAATGGAGCATTGAACGTCATACCACCAATGGAGTCATTTGGAGCATTCCGATTCGCCCATGTAGAGAGTTCACTAGGCATAATTTCCTCTAATCAAGCGATTCATGTCACAACATTCTTAAGTGAATTGGAGGTAGACCACAAAGTCAAAAAAATTGATCAAAATTCAAGAAGCTAAGAATTATCATCATATTGAAAGAGCAAAGACTAGAGCAAGAAGCCCACCCATCGGTGGCCCAGCTGGTTTGTGCTCTAGTCCTTTCACGAGAGGTCCTGGGTTCAAACCTTGCTCGGTGCCGGTGATTTAAGCGGAGGGTTGTGTCGGTGAGATGCTGCGCTAGCCTTCCCGAAGGATTAATAGAGGTGCGCGATCCGTATAGATGCTGGCCCGGACACCTTCGATACCAAAAAATAGAAAGATTAGAGCAAGGCATCTCCTCATGATCAAGAAGCCATGCACCACGAGAGTGGTACTTAGAGGATCATTGTCCAAAAAGTTCAAACATTCTGCTATCGGAAAGCATGGATGAAATGTCAACAAGATAGATTCCACCGCTTACTCATCCTCAGATAAATAGGTTACATCAAAGAAACCAATCACATTATGCATATATGATCTATAGGTAATATCATCCAGTGATTTCGAGATGGAAGAATATATGTGCTAGCTTGAAGGAACTCGATTTGGACCAGATGACTTCTAACTTGATCACACCCATTTACTTTAGATTTTATTTCTGAACTCTAAATTTTGAATTTACTCATGTGGAAATCCTTTCTATGTCATCTCTCTAGATTCGATGTATTAGAGATCTTTTGAGCTATATCTATACTATTTGGGCTTCTCTAGACATTTTTAGTAGATAGGTGTGATAGTGGCTTTCATTCCAATCATTCAAATGATTCTAATCAATTGCATAATTCCTTTTGAAGGAAATCTGATTTAAAACTCTTTATTTGATCTCCTTTGGTCAAATAAAAGTATTTAATCCTTATTTCACCAAAAAAATATATGAAATTAAATTAGTGCATTTTCATTATATTTGGATCATATCCCCGTTCATGTTGCATTATAACCCGTGATAACATTTTTCTTAACATATTCAAAAATAAATGGGGAAATTAGATATCAAGGTTATTCCGATCCCGCGTAAGAAGCTCTCAACATGGTGGAGCTGCTTCAATCCAAACAATTAGGCATATGTCAAAGAGTGTTTAGGGTGCCTAACAAAGCTCATTAAAGTGGACTATCAGCTTACTCTAATCCAGGCATTGGCGAGGTTCTAGGATTCAGAGACTCTAACTTGTGACTTTTGAGGATTGGAGATAACACCTACCTTGAAGGAATATACCGCCATTATTATTGGGGTGAACTTTGATGAGCGCATTGTGCAACCTCTATTGGGAAAGGCTTCCACCCAAGTCTTATCTAAATTCTTTTATCTCAAAACATCTGAGATTGAGAAGGTCTTTAAATCCAATTCTAGTATGTTCACCCTTTCCTTCCTCTATAATAACTATTCATCCCTTCCAATTGACACTGATCATAGGTTAGCTAAAATATTCATTTTGGCCTACTTCGTATTCGTCCTCTTCCTTACTTTTGGCATCATGTTCGATCCTTCTATGTTCCATATTGCTCAACGTGCAAGCTACCATTGGAACTATTCTTACGTGATCTTAGTTGAGACATTCGTTTCTCTAAACCATTTCCAATCTACCCAAAAGGGCACTTTTCAAGCTTTTAATAGCCCTTTGCATATGTAGTTCGCCTCACACATCAAAACTTTCAATCTTCACGCTGAGTATTAGAGATTAGCTGTCACATCCATCCTATTGGATCCTTCCTAAAATGTCAATCTTCTATCCCAAAGCTATCTTTCAAAGATTTGACCAAACTACTTAACAACTACGGTAGCGCTTGACCTAGCCAAGAATATTGGAAGCTCGCCTTACTGGAATAGATGGAAATCCTATCTCCCTATTAGATTGTACAGGCAAAATTGCATACTATCCGATCACGGTAGTAAGGTAGTTTGGTATGTTACAAAAGGTCCCACTAGTAGTATGTCCTGGGATCTTCGCCTTTAACTTACCACAAGCCGAGCTCACTGAGGAGACCAAGATACTCCATGAGGCCAAGGTCGACCTCATAGTCCATGCTTTGAATAATTTTGCCTTCTAGGAGGTAAAATGTCCAGATCATCTAGATGCAGAGATGAAGACTTATCACGCATTTAAGGAATACATCAAGCAATTCGAGGAGTATCGGTAGTTTATGGTGGAGCTGTGTGTACTTGATTACATCATTTCGTATCTGCCTGGAGTGGAGCCATATGTACCAAAAAAAATCAGACTGCTATCTCCCGAAGAAGATAAAGACCCTTACCTGTGGGACTCGAAAGATCGAAGGACGCTAAGGATACCTTAGCCCCTAAACATCTCTAGATTGCATGCACAATTTTTCCTATCTAGTTTAAATATGTGGATGTTATCATTTTAAACACCTTTAAGAGACTTCAGTTGCAATAAACTCATATCATCTTCATATATGCATATTCAACATGTTTTTCTTAATATAACAAGAAGTGATTATCATGGATTATATCCCTTCTTAATGGCATGTTCATTTGTAGTTAATGAAGAGAAAAACCGTTTGCATGGGGCTAAGGTTCATGATCGAACCTTTCTTTACATTAACCTCATATAAACATGATATTGAGGAGTTTTTTTTTTAAAATTCAACACTTCAATTCTCCATTACCTTGTTTTTGACTTTCTATCTAAAAATCAGGTCATAATTTTCAGTTACGAAAACTTACAGTAAGACAAAGCAGTTAAGAATGGAACACAAGGAGCTAGCTCCTAGGGTAGTCAATCTTGAGACATAGATGCATATGGTAGCTACCATGGTTGCAGAGATGAAGGTGATGATGATTGCTATACAAGGGAAATACCCAGCTGCACCAGAATCCAATCAAACTCCACACCCGAACTCATCTACTGACTTGGAGGCTGATCAGACAACTAATGCAGAGCCCAATAAAGAGGCACTCCCTATGGCTCCTCCATTAGTAATAGATTTGGAAAGGGAGAAGAAAGAGAAGCCCGTGGCCAAGATTATGGAAAGCGTGAGGAGACTAGCGAAAATCGAAGAGTGTTTGAGTAGCAAAGATTATGAATTTGCACGTTTAACTTTTTCCATTTACAAAAATAAAAGTCCCAGCTGGTTACAAAGAGCCTATATGCATTCGAAAGTATAATAGGACAAGCTATCCTCGATTATACCTAAAATAATACTTGCACAAGATGGCACATTAATCTAATTACATTTCACTATTAATGAACACATTCCAAGAAAACTTGGCTGGCATCGCTTTAGCCTAGTTTATTGAACTAGACATGAAAAACTTTGATAGCTTGGAAGATTTAGCCGAGGAATTCCTTCATTAGTTCAAATTTAACATAGCTACAGCACCAACCAGAGAGGATTTATTAAGGACCTTGAAAGGGAAAATCAAACAATGCATTACTTCACCCAAAGATGGCAAGTGATGACTACTCAAGTTAAACCAATGATCTGGAAGGATCAGCTAGTGGATCTATTCTTAAAGGTGCTACCCTATGAGTACTTTGAAAAGCTAAACACCTAGGGGTGACAAACCTTCACGTATCTCATTAATGTCATTGAACGCCATGAGTAGGCTTTAAGGGAGAAGTACATATCGAAGCCATCGTTCAAACGGTATTGCTTGGTCAGAAAGGAGCTGGATAATTTAGGCGATATTGCCTTTGCATCAAATCCATCAAGACCAAGAAAATTTTCAGAATCCACGCCCACTCAATGTGACATATTATGGTCAGCCCCAATGAAGCTTGAAACCAAGAAGAGTACTCTACCGATCTTCACGTCATTACCTCGTCCGCTAACAAAGTTGTTACCAATGTTGCTAGAAAGGCGCCTGGTCACCATGGAACCTCAAAGATCAAATCCGTCTAGATCCCCAGGGTTGCACCTACCACATGTGTGAGAAAGGGCACAATGTAGATAATTATCTCGCACATAAGTACCAAGTGCAAGTACTGATAGATGGGAGGGTGTTAAAATTTGATAAAATAGAGTCGAATGTGTAACTGAACCCTCTACTAGAGTATCAAGAGGTGAATGCTACTTGGGATAAAAGTAACCTAGACAAGTTGGAGTTCATGGTAGACCTAACAAAATTGTAGGAAGTATTGGAATTAGCTTCCATGTACCTGTTGAGAGGGAAACCTCGAGAGAAGAAAAGATGCACTACTTGGTGTCCCGACCTAAAATTTCGATCAGTGAAAAATTTTCAAGTTAACGGATTATCAGGTTAATTAAATTAACTAACCTAATACGGACTCTCCCAAGCCCTACCGAATCGCAACTTTGATTTTTTTTTATCACATGATTTTAGAATTTGGAATCGGCACTAATCATTTTTTGGTAGGTCAATTAGAAACCTAAATAAATTAGCGGGACAACTAAATTACTTCTACGAACCAGAGATTATGAGTTTGGGGACTTGGTTACACTAGTTAATTAAAACTAATGCCCTTTTGGTAACTTAATTCCATGGATGTCCTAATTTTGGCAACTCAAGCTTGGTTTACTCCTAAGGCTCTCATGAGGTGTTCTCTTTTGTATTTTCACTTTTTAGATGGAATGCATGGATGGTAATGGGTGCATGGATAAGCAAAATGTAAATAGACAAATATAGACACGCGAATGTATACATGCGAACGTGAACATACAATCATGAACATGCGAGCATAGATATACAAATATGACATGCAAACGTAAACATACGTGACATGCGAATGTGAACACGTAAATAACGGCATTCAAACGTGGACATGAGGATGCGACATACGAATAAATCATCAAAAATAGGATTGGCCAGTCGAAATGGCCCGCTTCCTAATTTTTTGGGATTTTTCTGAATTTTCTGAAATTTCTCAAGACAAGTTACCTATGAAGGGAAAATTTGTCATTTTTGAAAAGATTAGGAAGGGAAATCAATAAAAATAGGATTGGCCAGTCGAAATGGCCCGTTTCATAGTTTTTGGGATTTTTCTTTTGAATTTTTTTTTGTTTTGCATGAATATGCATGAATTAATGACAATACGAAAACGTATGCGGCATGGCAAAGGATGCATGAGCTATACTATATGAAATGCACATGAATGACTTTTTTTTGCATTTTCGAATGCCTGGGCTTCCCATTCTGCGGTTTAATGGTGCAGAAATTAAATTG
>JAGVVM010007197.1:0-16811 GCA_019149425.1 Psidium friedrichsthalianum
TTTTTTTTTTCTTATTTTGATAAAGACCCCAGACCGCGCAAATAGGCCGGAGAACAGATAGTGGAGGATAGAAGACACACCATAGTAGCGAAGCCGCCTCCCCAGTCCAAGGGGAGAAAAGGACCTACTGGGGCGAAAGGGAGGCTGGCTCTAAGAGGCATCACTAGCTCGCGAGCGAAAACTAGGCCCCCGATAAGCTCCAACGACAAAACCCACAGACAGAAATTGATTTCCCCGTTAAGAATCGCAAGATACCCCGCTTATGCGCAAGTGCATACCTTCTTAAGAAATATGCGATGGGACTAAGGCGCAGCGAGTCGAAATTTATACATCTATCTTACAATTTGTGTCTTCATCGTATCACGCTGTTTACATGTTTATTGCTCCGAACCATGACCTCTGTGCGCATGATACGGACCATCAGAAGCTATTGTTTATGTATTAATCTCATGATAGGCTTCAACATCCGTTCCAATGTACTTTTTCTTTTTCTTTTCTGGAAGTTCCAGTCCTGTACTTAAGAACATCCCGAAGTCGTACATGGTCTTGGGGCGTGAAGTACAGGGCATAAGATTACAAAGGGAAGAATGGTACTTAATGTCGGAGCATCGTTTTGTACGATGCGTAAAAAACAAAAAGGAGGTATCTAGAATTACCTCTCTTCTTCTCTCTCGCATCACCACACCTCCACGTGCGCCTTGAACTCATGACCTTGGGCTAGTTTAAGACGAAACAGGCCAATTGGAAGGTCCGGCGTTCCCTTCCTGGTAGAAAATCCATAAAAAGTGCTGTTCAATTTAAGGAGCCACCCCTGGTCGAAGTGGGTCTTTTTTTATTTGGGGGGGGGTGTTTACTAGTCGAATGTTTAGCAAAAGCCTGGTTTTCAGAAACTCTGATGGGCCTTAAGCATGGGTCAATGTATCGCTCTTAAAATCAAGAGGATAACATATCACCGTTCTGGTTCCTATTTATATTCTAAACTGTTCTAGAACATGTTGAAAATCAAAATTCATTTGGTAAGCAAATTAATTTGTTCTATTTTTGGGAAAAGAAAAAATTGTTCCAGAACAATAGGTTTGGAACAAAATTGAAATTAAAATTTTTAGTTTCGTGTCTCTTTTTTTTTTTCTATGCCAAAAAAAAAAAGAGAATAAGAAGTCCTCTCACGTTTACTCCCCTCTCTGCCCGTCCGGTGTCGATTTAGGCATCTCCGCTGGCCACCGGATCATTCGCCTCCCGATCGCATCTCTCTCGCCGTTCGGGACGCGTCAATGATGATGATGGCCAGTCTAAGTTCAAGAGGCTGTCATCCGTACAGTCTGCGATTCCGGCGCCGGTTCGTCGTCCGTCGTACACCGTTCACGAATCGCCGAGAACCCTAAAAAATCTCATTCTATGTTCAAATGAATTTCGGTTCTGGAAAACATAATTTTGCTATCCGTTCTCAAATGTAATTTATTTATTGTGAGAAACTCGTCTAGAAAACTAGAATAGAAAGTTTAATTTTGGTCAATAATTATTTAATTCATATAGTTATCATTCGTGCCAAACAATTTAACTTCATTTTGTGGTTTGTTGTTGGGTCATGATGGGACGTGCGGGAAACACCGGTGGATAGGGAGCGTCGGGACTACAAGAAGATGGAGATACACTTGAAACCAGATGATGAGAAGCAGCTACATGCACAGCGGCAAGCAAGTCCGCAACGTCGCGTCGCTTCGCACCAGCTTCCAAGCAAAACAACCATGCGGTGCTTTTATCGTTCAATACCTCTGATTAATTTTACTGTGTGATATTTTCCAGAGAAGCGAATACGACGAGGTCCCCACCTTTGCCTTCTCTCACTTATAAAAGGGACCTTTCACTTTCTTATTTTACGTGTTGGACGAGGCACCGGAGTTCTTCAGAACATGAATATCGCTACCTCAGAGCCAAAGTCCACGAAAACATTTTAAGGTACAGGCCTATTCATATGACTTGCAACAAACATATGACCAGTGAGTGTCGGCCCCTCGGTAATAACTGGTCGGTTACTTGACATGCTGTTCCATTTGAATGATGCACGACTAAGAGCACACAAGAGATTGCATTTCTGCTGCGTCCTATACATCATGCACACATAACTGACAAGCGAACACAAAGAGCCATGGCTCGTTCCTACTCGGCTTTCGTTTCTGCGCAAAGAACCAAGAACAATAGATTCGATTAATTAGCCTAGTCATGTCATCTGAAGCGAAGCTCCGTAGAGGAAGGCAGGGAGCGGAGACGGACGGGGGTGACGACGTAACTCCATTCCTGAATGCACCAAAAGATCTTGTGCACGAGTTGCGACATTGTTCTAAGATTAGGTGCTTCGATGATTATTCTGTTCGGATAATCGAACCCGTATCGTATCATCACAAACTAGTCGAGATATCTTAGCGCACTTCGGTAAACCGACTCCGTACCCCAGAATGAAAAAGTTACAATATACATGAAAAGAACCTCACACAGCAGCGGACGAGCATTTATTGAGAAAAAATCCGCTTGAGAGAGGCCATAAAGACAAAGATGAAAGGGCGATCTTGCAAGTTTCGTTGTGTATTTAAGCTCACACTGGCCATGCGATCACAAAAACACGAAAAAGAGGGATTTGGAACTCACCCCAAACCACATCTCTGCCCTCTTCTGAGATCCCCTTACGCCAGCCTTGAACCCCATGAATTCGCGGATAATTCAAGACAACAACCCAACGCATTCGCCATAGGCGGGGCCCCGTCACCGATGCACAGAAAATCGATAAAACTAACGCTGAAATTACGGAACATGACCTCAATCGAAGCGGATTTTAGCAAGAGGACGGGGACCTGTTGTTTACGCACAACATCTGATGGGACTATAAGCACAGGGCTCGTATGTTATTGCCCTAGAAAAATAACAACTAAGTTGCAATACTTTTGTTTCAAATCAATTTTTAGGCAGAAATAATTTTTACTTGAAAAGAAAAATTATTTTTTCTCAATTTTCAAGCGGCTCACACAAACTACTATCTCAGTTCAGAAGTAGAAAAATAAAGATGCCGTAACCAACGAATTATTTCGCTCCACATACAGTGTTTCCATCTGGACATCCTTTAAGCGTACACGACTCAAAAATTTTCTCAACTCGTTTTTGATATTTGGGCCTTTTTTGTTGCCACGGGCAATCGCTATATGATTCCACCTCCAACATGGCACATGCTAATTTCCTCATCTCACAATTTGCCGTCCCTATTGTTGAACGTGAACTCGTATACGTTATTCCTAACGCCCTAACATTCTCTATTCATAATTTACGTCTTCGGTCGTATCAGTAGTTCTACTACGCGCTTCATCTTAATTCATTACACAGGCACTTCAAAATATGCAACCTGTACTTAAGAAAACCATCTCTGAAGTAGATGATCCTTCGGGACCCAAAAAGTGACTAGCAAGCCTGGAAGCGGCAAAATGCGGAGGCAACCGCGAAATTAATGTCGAGCATTCGTTTTCGATATGATGCAAAACTTCTATTCGCTCCAACAGGACAAATCATTTTAAAAAGGAATCCCCAACTTAACTACTGACGATCTTGCAACCTTTCCTGTATATAAAAAGCTCGATCTGTAAATTAGCATGGAGGCCACAGAAAAAAAAAACCAAGGTATTTAGAATTACCCTTATCTACTGTCATCTCTGTCTCTGCCTCACGTGACTGGAACCAACTGTAACTTTTGGGCGAGTTCAAGACACCCAACCAAGGCCAATATGGAAGTGGTTTGGACCTCATCATGATAGAAATATCTATATAAGAATATCGCAATTTATGGAGCCGACCTCTGATCCAAGTGGTTAAAAGAAGGAAGTAGCCGAGGTTTGTCAAGACAACTTGATGGGATGAAGCATGGGCCATTCAGCTATCTGCCTAAAAAGTAACGCGGCCCCCTCCCCCCAAGAGTAATAACCATTCTCCTATTTCCTGAACCGCCCTCCTCCCAAACATGTTTTTAGAATAGGTTCGGAACCAAAAATCTATTAGTTAATGCAAAACAATTTTCTATTTCTGGAAATAAAAATTTGTGTTCACAGAAATAGGTTTAGAACAAAAGACCCTACTCCCTTTCTCTCTCGATCCCGACCGCATCATGGGTCAAACATTCGGCAGAACCTGGCTCACCAACTTTGCTGCCTAACCAGTTAGCCGTGTCACATCTCTAACGGCGTCGGCCGACACAGGCACCAAAATAGCGCCATTGGTTGATTTAGTTCGTCATCCCCTCCATCTGGGACCACAGGTTGTTTGTTGTCAGTACACCATTCATGGCATCATCCAATAATATCTAGAAATCCATTTACCGTAGTATACAAACGAATTTTGGTTGGGAATAGAAATGTTGTATCGTTATTCAAATTGTGTTTATTTGCCTAACAAGCTAACTACAGGACACTAAAAGGCAAGAAATCGATGTTACCATAAACTCGTAATGGTTACTCATCGACGCCCTCGCTAAACTATTTCGAACTCGTTTTGTTGCTTGCGTTCTTGTTTGGTCCGTGATGGGAGCTGTAGGGAAGCACATGGATGGAGAGCGGAGCTGTTGACTGCAGGAAGATGAGTTATCACTTGCATATACAGATGATGGGAAGACCAGCGCCAGCATCGGCTGTCCAAGCGTTGTTCCACGCATGTCTGAGTCGCCTTCGCGCGCACTCCGAGCAAACAACCGTGACGGGTTACTTTAGTTGTTTGTCACTCGATTTCACTGTTGAGTTGTCTACAGTGAGAAGCGAAAAGCTGCTGTGTTCAGACATTTGCCTTATCTTTCATTTGAAGAATGACCTTTCACTTTCTTTTAGGTGTTTGAGAGCTTTGGAGTTGCTAGAACACGAACTTTTCCAGGTACGCACAAATTCTTCCTTACACATCCTATTAAATAACTGCCACAAACATATGGAATTTACGTGTTGGGTCGGCTAATAACCGATGTCGGTTACTGCTTGCCTTTTCATTCTAAATAATGCAGATAGAGCAACAGAGAGCTTTGGCATCCGTGGTTAGATATCATGCACGCCACAATTGAAACAGATGAGCCATGGTCGTTATGCTCCGGCTTTTTGGCGCAAGGACAACAGAATTTGATTATTCGCCCTAGTCGCGGCATCGAAGTGAAGCTCTCCGCATAGAAAGGAGGGAGGGAGATGACGAGGCGACATGTAACTCAATTTTGAGTGCAAAGATTTATGCACCACCTGAGACGTGTCTTTCTTAAGATTATGTGGTTCAATGATTATTTGTTTTGAATAATTAAACCGTACGTGGCCATCGTAACTCGTGAGATATTCTTATGCGACTCGGTAAATAATGGAATGAAAAAAGTCATAACCTTGAAAAGACCTCAGTAGGCGGAGAGATTTTGAAGAAAAATCTGCTTGACATAGGCCATAAAGAAAAGAACGAAAGGGAATCTTGCAAGTTTTGTTGTGATTAATTAGATGGAGTAACAAAAAACGAAAAAGAGGTATTTTAGAATACCTCAAACGCTTCTTCCCCTCTTCTTCTTGAGATCCCTCACGCCATGCCTCGAACCCCTGACCTTGAGCTAACTCAAGACGAACCACAAGGCCACGGAGGAGGCGGACGTTCGTCATTTCCCTTGAAAATCTATAAAAACTAGCACTCGAATTACGGAAATGACCTCCAATCGAAGCGGTTTAGCAGGAGGAGCTGGACCTGGTTTTCAGGAACTCTGATGGGCCTAAAGCTCGGGCTGGTATGTATTGCCCTAAACCAAACTGAGTAAACTGACCTGCTGGCGATATAGCAAAGCTTCTTGAGGAAATGCTACCGAAGCTAAACGCTCTGCTATTATATTCATAGCAAATCCGATCAAATCGGGAAGACCAATCTCCCCAAAACAACGTGCAAAATCTGGAACATTAAAGGCTGTTCGATAAAGACTCGCGTGATCCCACAGGTGGACGTTCCAGCTTTAATAATCCGTGCATGGTTTTGAATAGGACGGGCCAACTTTGATGTTCCCCTCCCCAGCTTTCCCTGCTTTTACACTTGCTCCTTTGCTTTTGGAAATTTACCGTATAAAAACGAAAAAGGCTTAAAAAGAGGGCCACTCGCAAAAGGATGGGTAATCTTACCTTTAGAGAGGCTCTTCCCGTTGAATACGCGTCTAGTTCCCAACGAAAGAATCCCCGCTCGTTGAAAGACTAACAATATGCACCGGAAGCTACGATGCTTGATATATTGACCAAAGATTCGAAGAGAAGAAGAATGTCGGTGCCAGTGAGCTTTGTTGACAGATGTTTCACATAATCGTGGATCCCATGCTCGCAAAGCCTAGCATGTCGGTTCTGTCCTAAGATGCAGTTCGTACTCCCCATCGACATGAAAACGCGGGAGGTCACGCCAGAGGGCTTTTATATTTTAAACGTATGTCGTATTTACAATTTGAGCTTGGGCCCATAAATAAATATTTTCCCTTATAATTGAGAGTTGTAAAAGAGACGTTGAAGGTGCTATTTATAATAGAATCATATAATAGATGTAGCTTTAATTTAACAGTAAACTAAGATAAATTTTGTGTCTCGATTTCTCTTTCTCGCATTTACTCGATCTCTACTGCGTTGTGTTTGTGTGTCTAGTCCTAACACTCTGAAAGGGCCAATGCAGGGTCCCCCGAGCCGGGATCGCAGCCGACTTAAATTGTCTCTATATGCTTGACGTAATACTTCGTTCGCCTGAGTTCCGGTACACAATCGTCGGGAGACATTCTATTCAGTGTTTTGCCTGCGAAGATGGGTTAACCTAAAAAGGGAGAGTGACATCGTAAATGAGCACATTTTCTGAACCCCATACAAGTCCTACAAGGCCCAAACTTCTAAAATAGACAATCTCATTGATTCGCCGACGATGCACTTGTGTGAAACGGTTCTCAACAGAATCAAAACCTCGGCGTGGATCAGCCGGGGAAATCCGACTTCTTTACTTAGTTGGGACAATCCTATTATTCCTAAAGGCACATACACATACACCCAACCAAATTCCAAAACGTTAAAACAGACTCACTACGATAATTAGCCCAACATCAAGCTAAAAAGTCCTGACCCTCGCCGCTGTCCTGCTCCCATTGGTTAAACTAATCCATGTGGGGGTTAGTCCTAAACATGCATCCCTCGATTGCTTGTGGGATTTCACAAATTCAAATTCGACATCTCTTTGATTGCTACATGCTCAGCTTCAAACCAATAGAATCCACACATTTCTCGGGCGCCGGTGGCAACCAACATTTTGAGGTCTTAAATCAACGGAAATATTTGACTTGGGCCACACCAACTCCCTTCCAAATTTTCCCTCTGGCTTGAATGGGGCCGATTTGACAATTGCTGCTGAGAAACACACGTCTTTGGTGGAAAGAGGGGCCATATACTTTTCACAACCCCTTTATTCTCCTCCCTATTTCACACTATGGTTAGTAACTTAGTACAAGTTAGGATGCCCACATCGGTCTTGATGAATTGAAAAGGTAGGGAGTCCAAATTTTTCGGCAAATCAAGATGAAAAAGGTATAGGCCACTGGGTTGTCGGCTTGGCGACATGGATCTTACACGAAACACAGTTAGGTGCAAGGTCGTTGTTCCTCCACCATGCCGCGTACTCATTTGGTTTGGTCTGGTTTGGTTTGGTCGATGAGCTCGCGCAATCTCACGTTCCCTTAGCCATGAAAACAAAAAGAATGAAACGGATATTAAGATGCAGAACAAAGACATCTTCACTTGCCGATTTGTTTTCTCCAAAACTCGAAGACACTTACGAAGCGATTAAATAAGGAAATACACGATATCGCCAACTTTTAGTTTTCACTCGTGCAACATCTTTTTAGGCCAAATAAAGAGGAGATTAATTTTCTCGAGACGTTCGCTAATTTTTATTTTGGGGTGTGATTAGGGTAGAAGATGACAACTTTAGGGAACTCACCAGAGATTAACACGTGCTGAACACCGTCCCCTTTAACCAGCCCGCGTAAATTTAATCCAGTTCGTCACCACTAGGCCCAAAATGCCTGCAAGAGAATATAAATATCTTCCCTTCAACGTCAACGTTTTCTTGTGCTGTACTCGGTAACCCTCCTCAAACCTCACTCTCATCTGACCTCGGAAAGATCAAACCTCGGCATCACGCAACGGGCTCTCGCCACTTCCTGCGTCCCGAAGCTTGAAACTTTAAGCAAAGCCCGTGAGTCTGAGACCGTCGAAGAGGCACGTAACGGTGGGAAGGAAAAAGGGAACTCTTTGAAGCCGATCGTCGTCATGACGGGTGGATTGGTCGTGGAAGATGCGTTCCGTTGCGAGGAGGAGACGCATCTGACGGTGATGAAGACGTCCCTGTTCTTCCCCGGCGACGGGTTCGCGGCGTACGACTCGAAGGGCCAGCTCGCGTTCCGGGTCGACTCGTACGGGCCCGACGCTCGCGACAGGGGTGAGGTCGTCCTCATGGATCCTCACGGCCGGTGTCTCCTCACCGTACGGCGCAAGGTAAATACCAATTTTCTTTCGGGGGTTCTGCAATCGATTCGCGTCCTTCTGGATATGTTTGTCCTGTCGAGCCGAATCGACTCGGTTTCTGAAATCAGCTGGGATTTGGTTAAAGAGAAAGGTTGCGATCAGTTTCGTCCTGTGTTAATCGGAAGAGGCGAGATTTC
The DNA here is from genome assembly GCA_019149425.1 of Psidium friedrichsthalianum. NCBI lineage: Eukaryota > Viridiplantae > Streptophyta > Magnoliopsida > Myrtales > Myrtaceae > Psidium > Psidium friedrichsthalianum. The sequence continues at coordinate 8,711 of JAGVVM010007197.1, forward strand.
GGGTGGGGAATCGTCATTGAGCTCCCCCATTTGACGCCCATGAGCATGTCTGAGTTGATTTGAACGTTTTTCGTTTTCCGGGTCGGTGTCATTTCACGACTCAGTGCGAGCTCAGGCTAGTGTGGCGGTGGGGTAACGATCCGAGTCAACTCGGAAATTTAATTAATTTTTCGAATTATCTTTTTAGGAACCGTGGCTTTTCATCTCCCCAACCCCCCCCCCCCCCCCGCCCTCCCCTTCTTTTTTGATTTATTTATATTTATCTATGGTGAAAAAGCAGAGGCCGAGCTTGCATCAACGATGGGAAGGATTCTACGGGGAGGGGACGGACGGCCAGAAGCCGATCTTCAGCGTGCGGAGGTCGTCGATCATCGGCGATACGGGTGTGAGGGTGGAGGTGTACGGAAGCCCCGGCGAGGAGTACCACATCGAGGGTTCCTTCGCGCAGCGCAGCTGCACCATCTTCAACGCGGACCGGGAGCCTGTGGCGGAGATCCGACGCAAGGTCGACGCCTCCACCAACGTCGTGCTCGGCAAGGACGTCTTCTCCCTCTGCGTGAAGCCTGGGTTCGACGGCGCGTTCGCCATGGGATTAGTCCTCGTCCTCGACCGGATCACCGGCGACGCCGACGCGGCCAACGTGGCCGAACGCGAAGACGCCGTCGCGAATGCGGGGTCGGATGGTTAGGACTCGAAAGGCTTGTCTAGATTCTGTCACGGCGGTTGGACGATGGTGAATTCCCGTGTGCTAAGGTTGTGATTTAGGCCGGTCCATGAAATTATTCGAATTGTGGGGCCTGAGGTCAGATGTTTTGCCAATAATGTATTTGCGTGGAATTCGGAGCTTACGTCTTTGTCTCTTGATGGGGAACTAATTCTTCTTCTTCTTCTTCCTCCTCGTATTTGAATTTCCCATGCAATATTTATTTGCTTTGCTAGTTTTAGATCAAGCGCAAGTCATTTTCAATGAGATGTAATGTCCAAAAGTAAACAGCCTTCGTCGTTCACCGCCTGCACGAGCTGCTGAAGGCAATCTGGTTCTATCTCCAGAAACTTCTCTCTCCTTGAGCTCAATAATTGAAGCGCTACCACCGCAGCTCTTGCTTCCCACTGAATCGGCGAGAAAGCTCCAACCTTTTCTACGAAACCATCCATCATCTAGTAGGACGTTGCTTGTTCATGTCTTGTTTGAGGTCATAAGATTTGGTGACCAGGTTTTCCACCGTTCTCTAATTATTACGGAGAAGATGATATGTGTTTTATTTTCTCTAGAGAAAAATTTCAAATAAGAGTTTAAAGCATCCTTCTTTTTAAAATAAAAATTTGAAGTATACGTTATTTGAAATAAAACCTAAAGTATTTAAATTGTTTCAAGGATAGGCATGGTCGAAGGGTCAAAATTTATGACCTCAAACATGACATTACATCTCATTGAAAATGATCGGCCGAAAGGTCAAATTTTATGACCTCAAACATGACATTAAAATTAGCAATGCAAATAAATATTGCATAACCAAAGGAAGTTCAAGACAAGGAGGAGGAGGGAGAAGAAGTTTCCTCATCAAGAGCTAGTGGAGATGGTTGTGGGAATCAATCATGCCTTCAAAAAGCCAAAGTGCCCACTCAACTCTTTCTCTAATCTATTCTCGTCCTCATGTTGTGTTCGACCTTTATTGGGAACCAAGGACCAACCTCGCTTTACACTCACTACGCTCCCAGACTCCCAACCATTCCAAATTCAAAACATGTGATCGGGCATCAATCTCAATTGCAGATTTCGATCGAGGGAAATACAAAAACATCCGGTGATCTTCGCTTTTAGCCAAAAGCCGAGCGAGTCTCGCCTGCCCTTTGAGCTCGTCCCACGACCTGCGCCCACTGATTCGTCTTTATTCTCCTTTTCTTTTGTTTACTTCTTGGCATTACTCACGGAGTGGAAGTGCACGTTGCAAAAGGGACATCCATGTTTTCTTTCCCACTCCAAAATGGGGACGCCTTATTGAAAAAATTAAATCCAAAGACTATATCGCATGTAGAATCAAATTTCAGAGATTACATTGCATAAAATAAAAGTCTAAGAAGACAAAAATCGAATGGCATTTTCCTCTTTCAATTTTTTTTTTATTTCCTATTTTTCTTTTTGTCATTTTTTTTCTTTCGCCTTTTCTTTTCTTTTTTTTTTCTCCCCTCCCCTCTCTTAGCCATCGCCGGCTTGAGGCCGATCTCGCCTGGGTGGCGTCGGCCAAGGGAAGCCTTGCCTAGGCTAGTGAGGCCTACCCTCGCGTCGGTAAGTGTTACCCTCGAGCAGATCTGGTGAGGGTCGCCCTCACCCAACGCCAGACCGGCCGAAGACCTACGAGGGGAGGGGAGGGGGAAGGGTAGAAAGAAAAAAGAAAAAGAAAAGGCGAAAAAGGGGAAATAAAGAAATAAAAATTCAAAACAATAAAGGATAAAAATGTCATTCGATTAGGCCCTTTTTGAAATAATTTGAGCACTTCAGGCATTTGTTTGAAATAACGTCCACTTCATGTTCTTATTTTAAAAAATTTCTTTATTTGTTTTTTATGAAAAAAAAAGAAGGGAATTAGCACGTGCATAGGAGAGTATTAAATCGTTGGATGACGGGTTTTTGACAGAGGCCACGTTCTTCTAAAAAGATATCAATTATTTAGTATTTAACTTATGAAATTTGTTTCGACCAAATTTTTTAAAAAAATTTGTTTATTTAATATTTAGAACATTGGGATTCGCAAAAAAAATGCTTCACCTAAAAAGATATCAATAATTTATTGTTCAACTTACGAAAAGTGTTTACTTAACTATTAGAATTCGTTATTTGGAGGAACCCCTAAGAAGTAAGAACAACTGAAATGATTGACGATAAGTTCCTTTTTAATACTCTCTTCCACTTTTAATCCATTGTCCTAGACAAAGAGTGTCATTTTCCTCCCTTCGCTCTCTACCCCCACCTACTTTTGATTGCATTCCTCCTTCCAAAACGAAGTAAAGACAAAACATTCTTCGAGACAATTAGGAAGATTATGAGTAAGCTTGGACCCCATGTACCTTACAAGATAAGTTATTATATTGATCATTGTAACTCGCAAATTAATGAGTTTTTCAATGCCAATTCATTTGAAATTCTCCTCACTTTAAACTAGGGGGAGCAACGGGCATCGAACTGAATCGGAAATCGCGCAGAACGGATCAAATTAACTGGTTCTAGGTGATTCTCGAGGCACTGTTCAATTCCTAATAGAATCAATAATTTTTTATCTGGTTCTCGATTTCAGGAGATAGAATCGCTCACCCCGGACCGAACCGGTTAGTATAATTATTTTTTATTTTCTTAAAATCTTTAAAGAAAGAAACCCTAACGCTCGTTAGTCTTTCCTCTCTCTCTTTCCACTTTCTAGTTTCCCTTTCCCCGATCACGAGTCATACCTTTCCCTCTCTTCAGTCTTTTGTCTTGGCTCTTTCCCCTTTATTTCCAGTTTCCCCTCTCACGCCTTTGTTGTCCCTCTCGACTCGCACTCCGTCCCTCTTCATTTGCTGCCAGCTACTCTATCTCTCTCTCCTTCTCCTTCTTGATCTTGAGTGAGATTAGATCGGATTGAGAACCAATCACCCCTACTTTAAATCTCTATTCAAGACTCTAATGACCAAATGTGAAGCTGCACAACCCTAGAGAGAGAAACCTGACATGAATCAAGAAGCCACAGTTCGAAATTGAAGTTGTGATTTCGAACTCGAGTACATAAAGTGGATTCTAGACCGATCCTTATTCGCTTTGCTACATTTTGGGTCAAGCCGGAAATGTCAGGCTAGCAAGAATACAAGTTGTGCACCCGGTTTTCATAGATTTCCATCCTCAAATAGTTACGTGGGGGAAAACTTTTTGCAGGGACTGGATCGATTCTCTATATTCTAATATATTACGCAAGTAAAGCCTCTCTTATCTACAATTATTCCTCCCATTCATGCCACTTGGTCTTGATAATTCACATTCCTTTTGAGCCAAGATAATATTCTTTGATCTCGACATCAGTCCCGTTTGGACACTCGTCGCCCCCTCAACCCAAGATCAATGTTACTCCGACAAGTGCACTAGCATACAAGAAGGAAAGAGTCAAGGGAGGGGAAAAAAAATCAAAAAATGCACTTTTGAAGAACAAAGTTGAAGCGACTCCTTCGAGGAGTTAGGTATTGCATTAACAAGAGACGAGCTGCAATTGATAATAATTCACTTATAAATATTTTCAATTGGATTAATTTAATCTTAAACCTTTTCATATTAATACCAATTCAGTTCATCCGGCCAATTTAAGCGGGAAACATTCTCACGTTTTATCTTTTCCGATCTAAATTGATCGAATTGACTAAATTGATACCACACAATAAGTTTATGATTTTTTTGGGTATCTTATCCCCATAAAAACCGTGTCTCTGCATTAATGCAATGTCTTTTTGGATCCTAATCTAGCACAAATTGGTCAAATGTATTCGTAAGTCACTTGAGCTTGACCCCTTAATCGCTTACACCAAGTTCGAGCTGTTCAAGTATCAGATAGAAACTTGACTGGAAAGCTTCGATCTTGATCGGGGAGTGAAATTTTATGTCATATATTTGTTAGATGAAGATGGTAATTACAAGCGGAAAACCTGCTATTTTCTCAAGTCAAGCCGGCCAATAGTGTGGATTGTATTATAGGATCGAGTTTGAAGTTTAAGAAAAGCAACCTCGATCGAGCTCGCATCAACAGTCTAGCCAAGTTGCAGATATGTACACACTAAAGTGTGCCGACTGGGCTCGGGTTGCGAGGACATGGATTGCCCCAATGGTGAGATGGATAGCAAGCACCACATGGAAGATCCATGGACAAACCAATTAGGCGGCCCATCAGCCCATTCGTTGTTTCTGCAGGCTTGGTTGGTTGGTTATGGCTTGCTAGGCCCGGACCGGTCCGGCCGGGAAATTCGATCCCATTAGAATCCCACCACACTAAGCCCGCCCGAAACGGCATGCCATTCATTCAACTTAGGGTTGATTGCTGATTAGCTTGAGTGTGTGTTGGTTCCCAGCCCGAAACCAGAAACCAATCCTGTTCGTCCCGGAATCGGACCGGGCGGTCCATATAGAATTGGACTGGGACGGATTGTGTACCTTTTTTTTTTTTCAAAGTATATTTCAAAAATTTGCAGTTTGCTCGATTCACTTCATCTTTCCAGGTTTGGGATCTGTCTGGTAGTTTGAATGTTGAGAATGCTGCATCCGAAGAGGCATCTTCTCCTTCATCTTCAATATCTTCCAGCAAAAGCTTTTAACTATTGGCATAGATATAAATCTTCTCCAATCTGATCAGATCAGGAACTCAGTCAAACTGGAGAGGATTAGACAGACAATTCTTTCCTTGGGAAATGCGTTGAATCGAGGAACTGCATGGTGGACAGGAAAATGTATAAGTTGATTCTTATCTCGTTTGTTCTGCACAACATCGGGCACACTGCCAAGCACCTTCATGAAAAGCAAAGAAGCATTACCACTTATTACTGGTGAGCAAATTGGACCGATCGAATCAGGACTGCTAGAACCGGATCAGAACCGGATTAGAATCGGAGGTCTGATCCCAATTCTAAAGGGTGGCGGTCTAATTCGCAGTTCTTAAAATCAAATGGGTGGCCAGGTGGTCCGGTTCCCAGTTCCAAGAGTCTCGGACTAGATCGTGCCACCCAATCGAAATTTTTATTTTTGAAAAGTAATTCTAAATCTAATATTTACTTGTTTAGGATTTGCTTCTTTCTTTTGACGGTCTTCAAATGGATGTTGCTCTCCGGCCATTTATATAATTCGTCCTTTTCCTCCTCTGTTTATTAAAACATAATCAAATTTCAAAATCCAAACCCATTGATGATCCGAGATGATGGTATGAAACTTGGAAGGAAAATGGAGGTTAGGTGGAAATGGGTCAGACTGGGTGGGAAGTGGAGACGAACAAAGGAGAAGAAGACGGGGTTGGGAACGAGGAAATATGCGTGCGTAGAAAATGGAGGAAACAGCTGGTGCATTTTTTTTATGTGCGCATGTTTTCAATCTAATGAAACCTCTCGGGAACCGGATCGGATAAATCGATTTGATCTGGTTTGATTTTCGGTTCTCGATTATTAAAGAAAACCGGACCGAATATCGATCAACATTACCATTTACACTTTAGTAAGAACCAAAAACTATGAAAATACAAAAAAGGTATAATGCCTATTGGTTTCGATCTAGTCCAAGGGTTCTCTGACCTGCGGGTTCCTTATGCAGGATCTCGAACTAGATTGGCTCCGACAAAAACCATTCAGAATTGGCCGGTTCGGTCCGGCTCTGATTTGAAACTGACTGTGCTCATCCCTAATTCAACTTGTCCATCGCATCATAGGTCAAGTGTTGTTAATAGATGTACCTTCTTCGAATACGATGACTTTTTCTCGAGAAACGCTAACTTGGGCGGTCGGCATTGAAAAATATGTCCGATGATAGTTGGTGGGTCGACGTAGCCCATCAGTCTCTGAGCTGAGCGCATGTTCTGATTTTTCAAGCCGTGAAATTGTTTTATATACATATACATTTTGTGAGGTGGGGTCAAGTCAACGTTAGGTGGATTCAATCGTTGACTCCAAAAATGTCGCCCTCGAGGTTCGTCCGTGGTCCAGTGCACCATAACCCCGTCACATCATACTCGAGGACGCTTATGGACTTGTGACGGAAGAATGACCCAATCCTTGAAAAATACCTAGTTTCAAATGAATAAAACTAATGTTTTTTTTTTTTTAACAGGATTTTGACAATTGAGAATTTATCCCGCAGCGGGATTGCGGATTGACTGGGGGCACACATCGCTTTGAGCAGATGTTAATTATGCATCCCTATACCCTCTTATATTATCGAGCTCATCCATACTTTTTTATTCGTCTTCGGCTTTACATATTTTTCTCTCAGTGATTCTTGATAAAGATGTAGCGTAGCTGTCGTGGGATAAGAGAGAACCAAATTGAGCATACGTAAGTGTTGAGAGTTTGGAGTATTAAGTGAAAACATACATTAATATTATTGCTCGCTGTTTTAACCACCGTGCGTGATTCAAAGACATTAAAAAACAATCGGCGATATGTGGAAGGCATAGACGCCATATTAATCTCATCTTATCACAAGCCATTTCATGGTCAATTATGTTTCACAACTCGAAAGGGATTATGTGATACGCAAGGGTTGGCAACCTTGCCAGAATGATTATTATCTCAATAATTTATCTTTGGTAATATTGTACGGGGAAAATTACCCAGTCGATCATGTACGTACGCAAATATAATTCTAAACTTTTAATTTTTTTCAATTTAGTCATAAACCTTTATGCGGGATTCAAATGTGGTCCTTCCGGCTAATTTTCGCCGGAAAACCGTCAACGTGACGGTCTAATCATCATTGGTAATCCTACATAACACTTGGCCATATTAGCGATTTTCAGCGAAAAATTGGTCGAAAGAGTCATGTTGGAATTTCAGGCAAAGATTTAGAACTAAATTGATAAGATCGAAAAATTTAGAACCGAATTGACATCCATACAATAAATCTAAGGTTGGTTGGACAATTTTCCCCGTCATGTCATACGAATGGCCGGCTTGTGAATGGAAGAAGAGCCATATCTTTTAAATTTGTGGGGGGCGACGTATTAGTTGTGGAAAATTGAGCACGGCGGGCTAATACTTTAATTGGGACCGCTTAATTAATGACTAATTCAAATCAATGTACTAGGAGACAGTGCAACGGCCCCAATATAGAATTGAAGAGCGTGAATTTGCAATAAGCTTGAGATGGGTGGCGGTGTTAGGTGATTCTCTAAACTAAACAACGTAGAAGCACCGGATAATGTATTTAGCTTAACTGCTCCTATTAATATTGGATTAGCCGTTGAGTCATCGCTCCCCGGTCTTCGGATTAGCCTTAATCATCTCTTACCGATTCTCAAGAGATGTAGCGTGGCCAGACGAAGTGAAGAGCTTTTCCCCCTTACCGATTCGCAAGAGATGTAGCGTGGCAGACGAGTGAAGAGCTTTTCCC
>JAGVVM010007198.1:0-13737 GCA_019149425.1 Psidium friedrichsthalianum
CAAATGCCAAAAACGCCTCTTTCTATTCCATGGCATCTCTTTGAGCTTGATTTTATCAGAACATGTGTTTGTTCATCACAGCTCAGGTCTCATCTTCTTCTTCGTTGTTCTTTTCTCACTTCTTTGAGTCCTCCGAGAACCCGGTCCGTGCTAGTGAGAAGGCTTCATTCTATACTCGTGTCCGACCAGGGTCTTGATTTTGCTAAGACTTGCTCATACACAGAGCGGTGTGCTCAATCATCCCACTTCAGCTGCCACAAATTGAGAAATATCTAAAATCCCAGTTGTGGGCAGAGTTCATGTTGTTCTTTCGAACATCAGTATTGATGGGGTGTGAGGTAGATTACTCATTTGTCAAGACTGGTGAAGAAGGTATTGTGCTAATAGCTTCTGGGGCTACTGCGAATTTGAGCATGAATTGGCAGTATTCTTATAATACGTGGCTAGTCCCTATAACCGATATCTGATGAAGGTAGTGCTTCTGTGCAGGTACTGTAAAGATCTCTTATTGAATTTGTTCTCACGATTTTCTTGTCGAATTGGTGAAGTATGAGCTTGAAATTTATGGTTCTAGTATGTCTTCTTTGAGAAGTAGCTGGTCAAATAGTAATAGTTTTGACAGTCTAACGCGAGTATTTGCTTATTGAAAAGAAAGTCTTAACTTTGAACTTAATCTGATTCCAAAGCATGGGTTGATTTAGGTGAAGTTGCTTTTCCAACATAGTTTGTCAAAAGGAAACCTGGCGTTGATTGAGTCAGTGATAGCTGCTTAGATGATGGGTGAGCTAAGCTTTTATATGGCAGGAAGTGCTGCAGTTCATCTGGAACTTTGATGATTCTATGTGGTTAGGACTAGCTGATGCTTACTGAGTTTCTTCAGTTCTCCTTCAATTTTCCTGCTTCTCTTTGTCCTAATCTCTTTGAAAGCTTGTCAAAAAGATCTCGTCACATTTCTGTGTCTTTTATCTCATAAAAGTTTAAAAATTTGTCAATCATGTGAAAGGAGATGATATTGCTACTTCCTATGAGCATGATGCTTCATTCTTATTAGTATACTCAGTCAATTGTAGCACAACTTTTAAAGTTTCATGTTACTGTTTCTCTGATTCTTAGCTTTTTTTTTTATCACGCATATGCTGTAAAGAATAGTCTTGAGAAGTGCTGCAAATGACAGATTGAAGGTATGGAAGTGGGGCTTATACCTTGGACTTGAAGGATCTAGGTGGTTTTCTAAAGCTATCTGTCCCTGATTGGATGCTATGTGAAAGCCATCTCGATCAAAATTGATGGTGGGTCATCTTGGCTATATCAGGGGTACGCAATCATGTTGAATTAGTTTTTTTTTCTCTGAACTATCCACTATTACTGGGGTCACTAACTGATCTTTTCGAGTTTCTCATGGAAAACTTTTAGTGTGTGTCTCCCATTGATTTCTCTCCCGGTAGAACAAGTACATAGTTAACAAATCATGATACTTAAGCGTGGTGTTCAATGAACTGGAAGCTGTCAAAAGCATTGGTTAATGACTTGAGAGACACCACACCTAATTATATATTATGCTGAAAAATTTGGGTTTCTCCAAGTCAGTTGTGTTTTGCAGTAATTTGACAGATGATTAAACAGTTTATTTGCCTTTGCCAACACTGTCAATGATTTGATTACATGTCTAGAGATATACTATTGCTTCGGTAAATTACCTGTAAAAGCTTTGCTTTGATGCCTCTCATCAGGGTCATGGACCTGCCCTTTTTCTGGTTGCTGCACGAAAACTGCTACTTACGGTGTTTGCTTCGCTTGTCTAATCTCAGGGTAGTGAGTGCTTTCCAAGGGAAAATAGTGTCGGCAGTCGAGGAAGCTATTCCAGGAAGATTAGAGAAGAATACTGAAGCTAGATGCCTTACTGCAAGATCTTCCAAACAAAATTCCAGTCGGCGATGTTGCTTCTCTGAATGTTACTTTCGTGAGTGATCCACTGTTGAGTAATTCTTCCATTGACTTCGAGGTCAATGGGCTATTCACAGCAGAAGACGAGATTGTTGCATCCAACTATCCTCACAGACAACCAACCACTTCAGTTACCTGCACTGGTGCTAATGAAATGATTGAGATTTCCTTACATGAAAATGTACTTAAATCAGCATCTTTTGTCTACTTCAATGTAAGTTCTCGTTCTGTTTCCTGTATTTCCAGTAATGAAACTGATTAAAAACTTTGATGTGGTTATTTGTAAGTTTAGGCTTTTACGAAAGGCTGGTCGGTGTCGTCGGCTTACTGGATAATGTTTTCGTTATTTTATTTTGGTCAGGCAGATTATATGCACTGGCTTGTGGACAAGATACCAGATCAAGCCCTACTGAACACGGCTGGATGGAAATACATCGTGCCTCAATTGTACAAGCAGTATCCGGATGATGACATGGACCTTAACATATCCGTATCTTCTCCACCTCTTATAAAAGTTACTAAACAGGGAATTGCTGCTACCGTCTACACAGATGTCATAGTTGATGTTCTGGATGCCGGTGAAGTCATACCAGTTGCCTGCATTTCACTGGTGTGTTTGTTCTACAACTCTTGAGTTCTATAACAATCTTGCGTCAATTTGTCCTGGTGGTTGTGCTTATATGGACTTTGCTATTATTTAACTAAAGTCCATCTCCCCTTTTCCTAAGTTATGAAACCCTAAACTAAACTGGTGCTAGAGATTAAGCTTGTATAGGAATGAAAGAAGAGGAGCTTGTAAGATGCTAACAGCCATCATCCCAGGGACCTGAATTAGACACTGGCTATAATTCAAAATCCTGGCTATTATAAAACTCAGAAATTGATAAGCTTCTGATTTATTATTGACCTTTTCTGTCACTCTTTCTCTCCCTTTCTTTATGGTTCAAGTGGTTTGTTGGAAATGATACATTTGTAATAATGATGATAGAAACCTTCCTGTCAAATCAGGTGATAGATTCCTCGGGTTCAGCACATATACTGCAGAATAATTTGGCTGGAAGCATTAGAGTGGAGCACCTAACTGCCTCTTTGAAGTGGAGCAATATTGGCAGTCTTCACATGCTTATGGTTCAGGTATATTAACTAAAACTCCCAGATTGCAAACTGAACCGACAGAGGGATATTACCATGCGGCTGTTAACAATTACAGAAGCCTAAAGCCTAATTAGCATGAGGCGAAAGTCATTGTGCTTGTGCGGCAATCAAGATTCCCTTCTTCGTAATTTGTTCTGTAGTTTGAATCGCTTAATTGCTATTGGGCTCCGGTACGTCACGACACTGTGTAGGCTTGTCTGTCTCGCCTTAGGAATGACATGGCATCCTGCATAGAAACTGGAACTTTCTTTTCACGTTTGCTGATTTTAATGCCATGGTTAGTACGTCATGACAGGATCTAAGAGTGCCTGTTTCCCATGATCTGTATTCATTTCTTCTAGTGGTCCAGTGGAGAACTCGTCCTTGAAATCACCTGCTACTATATTCTGTGCAGACGGTTTTGTCGACAGTTATCAAGACTGTGGTTGTTCCTTACGTGAACCTACACCTTATGAGGGATTCCCACTGCCACTCCCTCATGGATTTGCACTCGAGAATGCAAGAATCAGGTATGCTGATTCGGCATCCTGGTCTGCAGCAATGTGAGCTGCAAGACATCGGTTTCGATTTAGTTGTGGTGGTTCTTTCACTTCTTGAAGCGTACAATTTGATCATGTACAGTTGGGAAAATGTATGTAGTACATTGGTAAAGCCTTCCATAGTAGAAAAACCACGAAATTTCTTGTGCTATAAGTCACTAGGTAGTTATATTTCCTCAGTCTCTTGTCCTTTTATCAGGATACATTCTTTTGTCTGGAATTCCTCAGATGCTGTTGCTTTAAGTTGCTTATAGCATGGGATGCAAATCTGTGTGTGTATCCATATATATAAATATATATGTATATGTGTGCACGCGCACTTGAAATACTAATCAATTACAGCCGATAGTAGCCTCGTGTGGACCTCGGTTATCACCAATCAGCACTCATTTACACAAGAACTTCGAGCAAGCCAAAATTAATACGCTTGACAAATTATTAAAGAGATTACTTGAACAAATATTTGACAAAGTATATAGATTATAGTTTAGAAAGTTTAGTAACTTGGATTCTTTATTCTCTTAAAGAGGCCATAGTCATAGATGAAAAGTTATATTGAAAACGCTACAAAATTAGATAGAATTCATATCTCAATAACAAATTTCTTGTTAATAACCGCTGTTGAACCTCAAAGATGGTTGACAAAAAAAAAGGGTGAAAAAAAATTAAGAAAAAAGGAGAGAGAAAAATAGTGATCAGTGTGAACTTAAATTAAATCGAACCGTAAAGAGTGATCTATTGAAATTTATTTAATTTCTTAAATGTGGGAAAAAACTTATGGAAATTGATTAAAGAATTACCATAATAATTGGGAAAAAAAATCGAATTATGCCATTAAGTCCACGGATTTCTAATATTGCTATTAAATTAAATAACTCCTTGCAAGTTACACTACGTACAATTTGTATAAACTATACTCTGTGACACTCCAAGAAAAAAAAATATTTTATTTGTTCTCAAATGACGTAGAGATGGCTAATTGAATCGGAGTTTGAAGGAGGGAAAGGAAAGGAGTCCTCGACCCACAACAGATATAGGAGGACTTATTTAATCATATAATTTGGGCTCCAAAATATGGCGCTTTTGAAGCTTTTTATTTAATTGTATCGAAAGGTGGCGACTCGTTGGCAGTGGCTTGGTTAAGTACTAACAGAGGATTATAAATGAATTTTTTTTAATTTTACTGGAGATTGGAATAGATAGACTTTCTATAGGACCTTTTTTACTAACAAAATTTATCACCACTTTAGCTACTTTAGTGGCTCAAACAGGTATTTGAGATTCCCTTCTCAAATGACTTAGAGATGGCTAATTGTATTACCGTTGAATATACAAAAGATCTATAGACTTATAGATTTGAAAAATTATAGCAAACATGTATCATAAAGGAAAGAAAATTAATACCAATTGTATTTAATGCGACAATTTGAATTATGGATATAATAGGAGAAAGGAAAGTAAAATTAATACTCAACTTCACAATGAAGTACATTATTGAAATCACTGGAGATTTGCTTCAATGACTACTCTTCTCATTTGGGAGAAGGGAGGTGGAGGGTTCGAATCCTCATATTCGAGGAAAGTTGGAGTGGGGACGCGTGAGGAGGAAGTATGGTTTCGCAATAGGATAGGATAAGACCAAAAAAATACATTTTGATTTTTCTTAGATGGTGTCTAGGTGACGATGACTTTTATGGAAAAGCATCAGTCTTTTTTTCCCTTTTTTTTTTTTTTTTGGCCATAAGCAAAGGGTCATTTTAACTATATACAATCTTTTGCTGGGTTACTCAGGCAAAACACTTGAAGGAGACTCTATTGTAATTATAAATATGGAGTATATAGCTTAGCTTCCACTAAAGGAGACTCTATTGTAATTATAAATATGGAGTATATAGCTTCCACTCATAGTCTCCTTTAAGCGAGCCAGGTCTTTGTAACTAATTACAATTTTAGGTGCCCCACTTAGCAAAAGTTAAAACTTCCTCTTCGGGGGGGGGGGGGGGGGAAAAATAACTTCATCAGCGATACTAAACATTATAGACCCAGCAAGCTGGCGCTTACGTGAATCAATCGTCCTACTTTCGCCAAACACCAAGGTTGTGGCGAACTAGAGCACTCTTTAGAGCTATTTTGAGCTGGAAAAATTATCCAAAAAGTCATAAACTTATTGTATGATAGTCAATTCAGTCCTAAATCTTTCAATTATGGTTATTTAGTTCTAAACCTTTTGATTGTCAATTTAATCATAAATCTTTCAATTGTACCAATTTAATCATAAACATTTTTAATGATTTGCCAATTTAGTCTCAAATCTTTTGCCGAATTGCCAATGTAGTCTTTTCGGCTAATTATCCAAATAGTGGGTTTATTGCCAATGTAGTTTTTTCAGCTAATTATCCAAATAGTGGGTTTATGTTGAAATGTTTAGGACTAAATTGACATAATTAAAAGGTATGATGACCGAATTGGCCACTATACAATAAGTTTAGAACTTTTTAAATAATTATTCCATTTTGATCTCTAGACGATCATATTCAACATCAAACATCGTCTCATACTCAAGCATAGGATTGACGGTGACAATGTTTGGCAACGCAATTCAACAGATGGGAGCCTGGTCCGGCTTCAATGAGTTCTTGCGCAAGTCCCACGCTTCTCTTGGTATCAGAACCATCACATGAATCACGATATACGCCAAGAGGCTAATTAGGGCTATCATCCTAGCTATCAAAACCTAATTTTTTTTCCCTAGTTTCTTTAGCTATACCTAGAGATTAAAGTTGTCTTTGCCTTCAACCGCAGGGGCGATCTCTTTGCTCGATCTTGCCCACGAATCTAGAACCAACATTATTGAATGGTAAGTGGAACAGCTGCTCAATGTGCGCTTGGAATAAGGTAATGTCTAGGGCAATTAATACGATGTACCTATAAGTATGGACAACCTTAAGAAATCATGGATCTGTTGTAGTGAATCCACCTAGCAAGGGCACAATGGACGATCCCCGTGCCCATTCAAAAGCCTCCAGTATTTATGGCTTCACTTAAAAGCTTCTTTTTTTCGTTTTTGGTTCCCAATAATTGAGAAGCTAATGTACCTGCAAACAAGGAGTAACGTGAAGGCCAAAATGTCTGCGTGACAGCTACATTTTACAAGGACACCAAGTTGATTGGCGATAACTAAATTTATCAGATTGGCAATTACGCGAACATTGACTCATTGCATCTTACTTACGTAAGATGCAATGAGTCAATGTTCGCGTAATTGCCAATCTGATAAATTTAGTTATCGCCATCAACTTGGTTGTCCTTGTAAAATGTAGCTGTCACGCAGACATTTTGGCCTTCACGTTACTCCTTGTTTGCAGGTACATTAGCTTCTCAATTATTTGGGAACCAAAAACGAAAAAAAGAAGCTTTTAAGTGAAGCCATAAATACTGGAGGCTTTTGAATGGCACGGGGATCGTCCATTGTGCCCTTGCTAGGTGGATTCACTACAACAGATCCATGATTTCTTAAGGTTGTCCATACTTATAGGTACATCGTATTAATTGCCCTAGACATTACCTTATTCCAAGCGCACATTGAGCAGCTGTTCCACTTACCATTCAATAATGTTTGGTTCTAGATTCGTGGCAAGATCGAGCAAAGAGATCGCCCCTGCGGTTGAAGGCAAAGACAACTTTAATCTCTAGGTTATAGCTAAAGAAACTAGGGGAAAAAAAATTAGGTTTTGATAGCTAGGATAATAGCCTAATTAGCCTCTTGGCGTATATCGTGATTCATGTGATGGTTCTGACACCAAGAGAGCGTGGGACTTGCGCAAGAACTCATTGAAGCCGGACCAGGCTCCCATCTGTTGAATTGCGTTGCCAAACATTGTCACCGTCAATCCTATGCTTGAGTATGAGACGATGTTTGATGTTGAATATGATCGTCTAGAGATCAAAATGGAATAATTATTTAAAAAGTTCTAAACTTATTGTATAGTGGCCAATTCAGTCTCATACCTTTTAATTATGTCAATTTAGTCCTAAACATTTCGACATAAACCCACTATTTGGATAATTAGCTGAAAAACTACATTGGCAATAAACCCACTATTTGGATAATTAGCCGAAAAGACTACATTGGTTATTCGGCAAAAGATTTGAGACTAAATTGGCAAATCATAAAAAATGTTTATGATCAAATTGGTACAATTGCAAGATTTATGATTAAAGACAATCAAAGGTTTAGAACTAAATAACCATAATTAAAGATTTAGGACTGAATTGACTATCATACAATAAGTTTATGACTTTTTGGATAATTTTTTCCACTCAAAATAGCTCTAAAGTGCTCTAGTTCGCCACAACCTTGGTGTTTGGCGAAAGTAGGACGATTGATTCACGTAAGCGCCAGCTTGCTGGGTCTATAATGTTTAGTATCGCTGATGAAGTTGATTTCCTCCCCCCCCCCCCCCCCCCCCCCCCCCCCCGAAGAGGAAGTTTTAACTTTTGCTAAGTGGGGCACCTAAAATTGTAATTAGTTACAAAGACCTGGCTCGCTTAAAGGAGACTATGAGTGGAAGCTATATACTCCATATTTATAATTACAATAGAGTCTCCTTTAGTGGAAGCTAAGCTATATACTCCATATTTATAATTACAATAGAGTCTCCTTCAAGTGTTTTTCCTGAGTAACCCAGCAAAAGATTGTATATAGTTAAATGACCCTTTGCTTATTGCAAAAAAAAAAAAAAGGGAAAAAAAGACTGATGCTTTTCCATAAAAGTCATCGTCACCTAGACACCATCTAAGAAAAATCAACAATGTATTTTTTTGGTCTTATCCTATCCTATTGCGAACCATACTTCCTCCTCACGCGTCCCCACTCCAACTTTCCTCGAATATGAGGATTCGAACCCTCCACCTCCCTTCTCCCAAATGAGAAGAGTAGTCATTGAAGCAAATCTCCAGTGATCTCAATAATGTACTTCATTGTGAAGTTGAGTATTAATTTTACTTTCCTTTCTCCTATTATATCCATAATTCAAATTGTCGCATTAAATACAATTGGTAGTAATTTTCTTTTCCTTTTATGATACATGTTTGCTATATATTTTTTCAAATCTATAAGTCTATAGATCTTTTTGTATATTCAACGGTAATACAATTAGCCATCTCTAAGTCATTTGAGAAGGGAATCTCAAATACCTGTTTGAGCCACTAAAGTAGCTAAAGTGGTGATAAATTTGTTAGTAAAAAAGGTCCTATAGAAAGTCCATCTATTCCCATCTCCAGTAAAATTTTAAAAAAAATTCATTTATAATCCTCTATTAGTACTTAACCAAGCCACTGCCAATGAGTCGCCACCTTTCGATACAATTAAATAAAAGCTTCAAAAGCGCCATATTTTAGGAGCCCAAATTGTGTGATTAAATAAGTCCTCCTATATCTGTTGTGGGTCGAGGACTCCTTTCCTTTCCCTCCTTCAAACTCCGATTCAATTAGCCATCTCTACGTCATTTGAGAACAAATAAAATATTTTTTTTTCTTGGAGTGTCACAGAGTATAGTTTATACAAATTGTACGTAGTGTAACTTGCAAGGAGTTATTTAATTTAATAGCAATATTAGAAATCCGTGGACTTAATGGCATAATTCGATTTTTTTTCCCAATTATTATGGTAATCTTTAATCAATTTCCATAAGTTTTTTCCCACATTTAAGCAATTAAATAAATTTCAATAGATCACTCTTTACGGTTCGATTTAATTTAAGTTCACACTGATCACTATTTTTCTCTCTCCTTTTTTCTTAATTTTTTTTCAACCCTTTTTTTTTGTCAACCATCTTTGAGGTTCAACGACGGTTATTAACAAGAAATTTGTTATTGAGACATGAATTCTATCTAATTTTGTAGCGTTTTCAATATAACTTTTCATCTATGACTATGGCCTCTTTAAGAGAATAAAGAATCCAAGTTACTAAACTTTCTAAACTATAATCTATATACTTTGTCAAATATTTGTTCAAGTAATCTCTTTAATAATTTGTCAAGCGTATTAATTTTGGCTTGCTTGAAGTTCTTGTGTAAATGAGTGCTGATTGGTGATAACCCGAGGTCCACACGAGGCTACTATCGGCTGTAATTGATTAGTATTTCAAGTGCGCGTGCACACATATACATATATATTTATATATATGGACACCACACAGATTTGCATCCCATGCTATAAGCAACTTAAAGCAACAGCATCTGAGGAATTCCAGACAAAGAATGTATCCTGATAAAAGGACAAGAGACTGAGGAAATATAACTACCTAGTGACTTATAGCACAAGAAATTCGTGGTTTTTCTACTATGGAAGGCTTTACCAATGTACACATACATTTTCCCAACTGTACATGATCAAATTGTACGCTTCAAGAAGTGAAAGAACCACCACAACTAAATTGAAACCGATGTCTTGCAGCTCACATTGCTGCAGACCAGGATGCCCGAATCAGCATACCTGATTCTTGCATTCTTGAGTGCAAATCCATGAGGGAGTGGCAGTGGGAATCCCCTCATAAGGTGTAGGTTCACGTAAGGAACAACCACAGTCTTGATAACTGTCGACAAAACCGTCTGCACAGAATATAGTAGCAGGTGATTTCAAGGACGAGTTCTCCACTGGACCACTAGAAGAAATGAATACAGATCATGGGAAACAGGCACTCTTAGATCCTGTCATGACGTACTAACCATGGCATTAAAATCAGCAAACGTGAAAAGAAAGTTCCAGTTTCTATGCAGGATGCCATGTCATTCCTAAGGCGAGACAGACAAGCCTACACAGTGTCGTGACGTACCGGAGCCCAATAGCAATTAAGCGATTCAAACTACAGAACAAATTACGAAGGGAATCTTGATTGCCGCACAAGCACAATGACTTTCGCCTCATGCTAATTAGGCTTTAGGCTTCTGTAATTGTTAACAGCCGCATGGTAATATCCCTCTGTCGGTTCAGTTTGCAATCTGGGAGTTTTAGTTAATATACCTGAACCATAAGCATGTGAAGACTGCCAATATTGCTCCACTTCAAAGAGGCAGTTAGGTGCTCCACTCTAATGCTTCCAGCCAAATTATTCTGCAGTATATGTGCTGAACCCGAGGAATCTATCACCTGATTTGACAGGAAGGTTTCTATCATCATTATTACAAATGTATCATTTCCAACAAACCACTTGAACCATAAAGAAAGGGAGAGAAAGAGTGACAGAAAAGGTCAATAATAAATCAGAAGCTTATCAATTTCTGAGTTTTATAATAGCCAGGATTTTGAATTATAGCCAGTGTCTAATTCAGGTCCGTGGGATGATGGCTGTTAGCATCTTACAAGCTCCTCTTCTTTCATTCCTATACAAGCTTAATCTCTAGCACCAGTTTAGTTTAGGGTTTCATAACTTAGGAAAAGGGGAGATGGACTTTAGTTAAATAATAGCAAAGTCCATATAAGCACAACCACCAGGACAAATTGACGCAAGATTGTTATAGAACTCAAGAGTTGTAGAACAAACACACCAGTGAAATGCAGGCAACTGGTATGACTTCACCGGCATCCAGAACTCAACTATGACATCTGTGTAGACGGTAGCAGCAATTCCCTGTTAGTAACTTTATAAGAGGTGGAGAAGATACGGATATGTTAAGGTCCATGTCATCATCCGGATACTGCTTGTACAATTGAGGCACGATGTATTTCCATCCAGCCGTGTTCAGTAGGGCTTGATCTGGTATCTTGTCCACAAGCCAGTGCATATAATCTGCCTGACCAAAATAAAATAACGAAAACATTATCCAGTAAGCCGACGACACCGACCAGCCTTTCGTAAAAGCCTAAACTTACAATAACCACATCAAAGTTTTTAATCAGTTTCATTACTGGAAATACAGGAAACAGAACGAGAACTTACATTGAAGTAGACAAAAGATGCTGATTTAAGTACATTTTCATGTAGGAAATCTCAATCATTTCATTAGCACCAGTGCAGTAACTGAAGTGGTTGGTTGTCTGTGAGATAGTTGGATGCAACAATCTCGTCTTCTGCTGTGAATAGCCCATTGACCTCGAAGTCAATGGAAGAATTACTCAACAGTGGATCACTCACGAAAGTAACATTCAGAGAAGCAACATCGCCGACTGGAATTTTGTTTGGAAGATCTTGCAGTAAGGCATCTAGCTTCAGTATTTCTTCTCTAATCTTCCTGGGAATAGCTTCCTCGACTGCCGACCACTATTTTCCCTTGGAAAGCACTCACTACCCTGAGATTAGACAAGCGAAGCAAACACCGTAAGTAGCAGTTTTCGTGCAGCAACCAGAAAAAGGGCAGGTCCATGACCCTGATGAGAGGCATCAAAGCAAAGCTTTTACAGGTAATTTACCGAAGCAATAGTATATCTCTAGACATGTAATCAAATCATTGACAGTGTTGGCAAAGGCAAATAACTGTTTAATCATCTGTCAAATTACTGCAAAACACAACTGACTTGGAGAAACCCAAATTTTTCAGCATAATATATAATTAGGTGTGGGTGTCTCTCAAGTCATTAACCAATGCTTTTGACAGCTTTCAGTTCATTGAACACCACGCTTAAGTATTCATGATTTGTTAACTATGTACTTGTTCTACCGGGAGAGAAATCAATGGGAGACACACACTAAAAGTTTTCCATGAGAAACTCGAAAAGATCAGTTAGTGACCCCAGTAATAGTGGATAGTTCAGAGAAAAAAAAACTAATTCAACATGATTGCGTACCCCTGATATAGCCAAGATGACCCACCATCATTTTGATCGAGATGGCTTTCACATAGCATCCACATTCGGGACAGATAGCTTTAGAAAACCACCTAGATCCTTCAAGTCCAAGGTAAGCCCCACTTCCATACCTTCAATCTGTCATTTGCAGCACTTCTCAAGACTATTCTTTACAGCATATGCGTGATAAAAAAAAAAGCCTAAGAATCAGAGAAACAGTAACATGAAACTTTAAAAGTTGTGCTACAATTGACTGAGTATACTAATAAGAATGAAGCATCATGCTCATAGGAAGTAGCATATCATCTCCTTTCACATGATTGACAAATCTTTTAAACTTTTATGAGATAAAAGACACAGAAATGTGACGAGATCTTTTTGACAAGCTTTCAAAGAGATTAGGACAAAGAGAAGCAGGAAAATTGAAGGAGAACTGAAGAAACTCAGTAAGCATCAGCTAGTCCTAACCACATAGAATCATCAAAGTTCCAGATGAACTGCAGCACTTCCTGCCATATAAAAAGCTTAGCTCACCCATCATCTAAGCAGCTATCACTGACTCAATCAACGCCAGGTTTCCTTTTGACAACTATGTTGGAAAAGCAACTTCACCTAAATCAACCCATGCTTTGGAATCAGATTAAGTTCAAAGTTAAGACTTTCTTTTCAATAAGCAAATACTCGCGTTAGACTGTCAAAACTATTACTATTTGACCACTACTTCTCAAAGAAGACATACTAGAACCAATAATTTCAAGCTCATACTTCACCAATTCGACAAGAAAATCGTGAGAACAAATTCAATAAGAGATCTTTACAGTACCTGCACAGAAGCACTACCTTCATCAATATCGTATAGGGACTAGCCACGTATTATAAGAATACTGCCAATTCATGCTCAAATTCGCAGTAGCCCAGAAGCTATTAGCACAATACCTCCTTCACCAGTCTTGACAAATGAGTAATCTACCTCAACCCCATCAATACTGATGTTTCGAAGAACAACATGAACTCTGCCCACAACTGGGATTTTTAGATATTTCTCAATTTGTGGCAGCTGAAGTGGGATGATTGAGTCACACCGCTCTGTGTATGAGCAAGTCTTTAGCAAAATCAAGACCCTTGTCGGACACGAGTATAGAATGAAGCCTTCTTCACTAGCACGGACCTGGGTTTCTCGGAGGACTCAAAAGAAGTGGAAGAACAACGAAGAAGAAGGATGAGACCTTGAGCTGTGATGAACAACACATGTTTCTGATAAAATCAAGCTCAAAGAGATGCCATGGATTAAGAAAGAGGAGTTTTTGGCATTTT